>JAODAL010019466.1:0-71959 GCA_025379985.1 Phyllomedusa bahiana | reverse complement strand
TTTTTGGTGCAGCAAATTTTCTATTTGCTGCATTGCAACACCCGAGGGCTACGCGATTGAAGGCTCAACATCCTACATTCTGCTAAAACTTCCGCACAGAACTAATATAATGGGAGCCTTTAAGGCATTGATGCCGAGTCTGAATACCGAGCCCAAGCAAATGATTTACTTTAGAGCCGGAGACTGGAGGCTAATATGTCCTCCAAAGAGTTGCGGAACTGATGCTAAATCGTTGGCCTGATACTGCAGATAGCACAAGGGCTGGGGACTGGTTTATAAAACTTTTATGGACTCTGTTGCTTTTTTGGATTAACATTATAGACCCCTTTTTACATGACCTACAGGGAGACGATAACTAATAGAAGCAGGTCCTTTGGTTCAGACCCCTCACTCCATCAACCCCATCAACTTAGGCCAAGACCTGTGGCCAGTATTGGTCTGAGTTCTGGAGGACAAGAACTACAGTCCTTTCTATGAGGAAAATGGGGAGAGACAATGACTAGCCACCACAGCAACTCAGACCAAGAACTTGGCCAATATTGGTCTGTGTGCTGGAGGATCAGAGGAGATGCCATACGTGCCTTCTAGTTAAGGGTCCCAACTATCAAGAAAATCAGGTGAGACAGTGCCCAGCCACCACATTAACTAAAGCCAAGATCTATAGCCAGGATAAGTCTGAGTGCTGGGTGACAAGAGGAGCTGCCATAAATGTCTAATAGTTGAAGGTCCCAACTATCAGGAAAATGGGGGGAGAAGGTGGCCAGCCACCACATCAACTAGGGCCGAGAGCTTGGTTAATGTGGGTCTGAGAGCTGGAAGACAAGAGGAGGTTCCATATTAGTCTCATAGTTGAGGGTCCAAACTATCAGGAAAATGGGGTGAGACAGTGACTAGCCAACACATCAACTAAGGCCAAGATCTGTGGCCAGTATCTGTCTGAATGCTGGAGGACCAGAAGAGATGTCATAGTGGAGGATCCCAACAACCAAGAAAATAGGGTATGACAGGGACTGGCCATCACACCAACTAAGGGCAAGATCTACAACCAGTATAAGTTTGAGCATGAGGCAACAAGAGGAGGTGCCATATTAGTCTGAGGGTCCCAACTATCAGGAAAATGGGATGAGATGGTGACCAGCCACCACATCGACTCAGGCCAAGAACTTGATTAATGTTAGTCTGAGAGATGGAAGACAAGAGGAAGTTCCATATTAGTCTCATAGTTGAAGGTACGAACTATCTGGAAAATGGGGTGAGACAGGGACCGGCCAACACATCAACTAAGACCAAGATCTGTGGCCAGTATCTGTCTGAATGCTGGAAGACCAGAAGAGGTGCCATACAGGGCTGTGGAAAACGTGGTTAGGATCAGCACTGAAGTCCCATTAGAGTTTAGATAAGGAGAAAAAGGCTCATCTGTTTTTTGGAGCCGAAACGTAGCTTCATGTACTTAGGATTCTAATAAAGGAGTTATTTTATGCTGACATCCAAGCCATTATTTTTTCTTGGGATTTGATACAGGGCTGTGGAGTCGGAGTCGGTGGCTATTTTGCAGGAGTCGGAGTCATAAAATGGACCGACTCCCAAAATATATAATAAGTTGGTCCAGTTAGTTCGATGCAAAGAACAAGATGAATTGGGTCCGGCCAGTGCTACTGCTCCCATATCTTCAGCCTTTTCACATGAGGAGTGTAATTGATGACATGAAGCAGGTAAAGCGCTGCCCCAGGGGAAAAGATTCTGCTCCCATGGCAAACAGATTTCCTCAAAATTTTTCACCTGTTTTCAAAGAAGTAGAAGAGTTCTACCATTCATCAAAACTGACTGTGGCTGAGGCAATTCCATTATACCCTGACATTGTTAGAGATGTTGCCCCTGTGGTCACCGCTTTGCCACCAACCCAAGTTAGTGTAGAGAGGCCGTTCTCTAGCCTGGAAATAATGAGATCAGATGTGAGGTCCTGTATGCAGGATCTGATGGAGGAAATACTATTTCTCAGAACAAATTCAGAGACTTCACAAATGTTCCTGCAGTATTTTGCATATTTAACATTTTTTTGTGTCCTAAAGTCATATCCAATAAATATATTTTACACTGACAAGCAAAAGGGTAACAATGTTTTAAACTTTTGACTTTCAGGCTCCATCTCTCACCATCCACTTCAGCTTTGTACATGAGGCTACTGTAATTTTATATACAGTCATCTTATCTATCTTATACATAAATGTGACTTGCAAGTATTTAGCATCTGCTTAGTTCTGCAGATTCTTTCCTGTAACTGCATTGTTACTGTTTTGCTCCTAAAAATTGAAATGTTAATTTTTATTATTTTGTTAGTATTTGTGAAATCCACCTTTGGCTTTTAGCTCTGCCTGGATCCTTCTGGGCTCTGAATCAGATTCAAGCATATCTTGACCAAAATCTGATCCCAGGTCTTTTCTACACATTCCCAATGTTGGCGCAGTCTGGACTTGGATACAAATAGAGTTTTTTCTTCAGTTGTACCCACAAGTGTTCAAAAGATCAAAACATTGTTACCCTTTAGCTTGTCAGTGTCTGTTCTACCTAAATAGCTTGATTATTGTATCATAAGGTGATGAACAGCCTGATGTTACCATTTTACTACAGTAAAGTTATCACTTAAACATGCGCCGTGTATGAGGGAGTCAGGAGTCGGAGTCAGGAGTTGGAGTCGGGAGTCGGAGGTTTGAGAAATTGAGGAGTCGGAGTCGGGGCTTCGGCTTGCCGACTCCACAGCCCTGGTGCCATAAATGTCCTGAAGTTGAGGGTCCCAACTATCAGAAAAAAAATAAGCTAAGACAGCGACTGGACATCATTTCAAAGGAGACAGATTTGCACGAAGAAAAAAATCTGTTGCAAGCGAGCAAAATCCCAAATGCAGAAAAAAAATATTTTATTAAATAATCATATTAAAAAAGTGAACATAGTCCAAAAAGGGATATTAGGACAAACACATGGTAACCAGCTTACGCATTTCAGAACGCAAGTTCCTTGATCACACTTGGCCAGCTGGACTCTGTCCGACTCTCGACTCCTGACTCCCTCATACATGACACATATTTAAGTGATAACTTTACTGTAGTAAAGTGGTAACATCAGGCTGTTTATCACCTTATGATACAATAATCAAGCTATTTAGGTAGAACAGACACGGACAAGCAAAACTGTAACAATGTTTTGAACTTTTGACTTACAGGCTCCATATCTCACCGTCCACTACAGCTTTGTACATAGGGGTACCATCATTTTATACACAATCATCTTCCCTATCTTATATATAAATGTGACTATTTGGCATCCGCTTAGTTCTGCAGATTGTTTCCTGTAACTGCATTGTAATTATTTTGCTCCCAAAAAAAATTAAAATGTTCATTTTTTTAATTTTGTTAGTATTTGTGAAATCCACCTTTGGTTTTCAATACTGCCTTAATCCTTCTGGGCTCTGGATCAGATTCAAGCAGGTCTTGACCAAAATCTGATCCCTGGTTTCTTCTACACATTCCCAATGTTGGTGTAGAATGGACTTGGGTACAAATACAGCTTTGTCTTCACCTCTCCCCACAAGTATTGGATTGGGTTGAGGTCTGGGGACTGTGGAGGCCAATACAGCGACTCTACCTCATTGTCATTGAACCCTTCCTTCTCCAACCTTGACGTCTCCATCAGGTCGTTGTCCTGCTGGAACACTATGTCATCCTTGTAGTACTCGAGTGTATGAAGTAACTCCTCTTGTAGGACACTCACATAGAGCTCAGCATTGAGATCAACATTGATCCTGGTCAAGTATTCAACATCTTTGGCTGTGACCCCTCCCCATATCCTCAGGCTTCCTCCACCAAACTTAACAGTTCCTTCAATTTCTTGATCCATTCACCCCCTTTTCCCTCTATTCTTCCAAACTCATTTGCCCCCATCAGAGCCCGGTCTATTGACTTTCATCTTTTTGCTCCAAATCACCAATCATTCCAATCTTCCATTTTTCATACTTTTTTGCAAACTCTTTGTCGACGCTTCTTATGACGAGATTGAAGTCGCGGCTTCTTCCCCTCTTTTCGGGCCATCATTCCAGACCTGGGTAATGCACCCAGTGCTTGCATGGACGTTTGTGATCTCACTCTTATGAAGCATAGGAGCCGCCTCCACTGCCGGGTCTTAGCATCAGAACTTATCGACCTTGTGATGAGCGACTTGTTGACTCTGATATTTCCCCTGGACGTCACCTCTTGGCTTTGGAATGAATGGACGGATTTCATTTCATATTCTTCCCGCTGTCAGGGCCTCACATGATGCAGTTTGGCAGTTTTCTTGGCCCAGAGATGCTATCGATGAGCTGGATGATGCTGTGTCCCTTTTCTTGGGGAATCTTCTTCATGGCTGCTTGAACCGGTGACCTTTCACTTGGGAATCAGCCTAATAACGAACTATTAGGAAATGTGAGAACAAGTTGTAATTGTAGTAACAAGAAGAAAAAGATTGTCCCACCACCAGGAGCAAAACAGTAACAATGCAAGAATCTGCAGAACTAAGCATATGCTAAATAGTTGCAGGTCAAAGTTATGTATGAGAGCCAAGATGAGTGTCTATAAAATGATGGTAGTCTCATTTTGAAAGCTGTAGTAGATGGTGAGATATGGAGCCTGAAAGTCAAAAGTTCAAAACATTGTTGCCCGTCTGCTTGTCAGTGTAAAATATATTTGTTGTATATGACTTTAGAACACAAAAAACTTTAAAAAATTTGTAAATATGCAAAACGCTGCAGTAAGTGGGGAAAAATATTTTTCAACAAAAACGTCCTGAATAACATTTATGGAATCTATGAATTTGTTCTGAGAAATAGTATTGTCTCCATCAGATCCTGCATACATGACCTCACATCTGATCTCATTATTTCCTGGCTAGAGACCGGCCTCACTACAATAACTTGGGTTGGGGGCAAAGCGGTGACCACAGGGGCAACATCTCTAACAAAGTCAGTATAAATGAATTGTCTCATGCACAATCAATTCTGATGAACGGTTGAACTCTTCTACTTCTTTGAAAGCAGGTGAAAAATTTTGCTGAAATCTGTTTGCTGTGGGGACGGGATCTTTTCCCCTGCGGCCGCGCTTTGCCTGCTCCATGTCATCAGTTACACTCCTCATGTGATGAGGCTGAAGATATGGTTTAAAGGGGTTTTGCCAAGAAGTGATTTCCTCACCTAACAGACTGATACTCTGATCTAAAGTCTTGAGAAAAGGGGCGTTGTGTTTCTGTGTTTAAAAAAACAAGTACCTCCTCTGTGATTTCATCGCTCTACCTTCCATGCACGTTCCTGATACTCAGTCTCTATAGTTGAGTAAAAAATGTTTGGCTAATCCACAGAGGAGAACTGTATTGTGCACAAGCTCTACAGGTTTTGTTTGTCCCTCTTATCTGCTCAGGAGAGAAGATAAGTTCCAGCAGCGTTATTTTGTTCCTTCACGGACTGCTGTGGGAGGAGATCCAGGGAGCATCTGCATGTTTATTCATATAATTACATTACAACCAGTGGATTCGCTATACAAAAGGCACATGCTCTTTTCTCCCACTCCCTTCAAAGCTCGTTCATGTTCTCTGCCATCAGATAAGAAGTGCAAAGAAAGCAAGCGGCGGCCAAATCAGCTCCTGGTCGGTCGTAACTAATGTAAACAGGAAACTAAGGGGATCTAAGTCAGGCTGTAGCTCTCACAGCACTGCATTGAACTAACTACAAATTTATTATAAATTTTGGGAGTCGGAGTTGGTCCATTTTATAATGACTCCGACACCACCAAAATGGGCACCGACTCCACAGCCCTGCCACAAATGTCTAATGTGGATTAAGCATCATAGACATTGATGGTATATCACTTCATCATCTTCTTTGGCTCTTTTAGGGTTTTTTTCAGCTATATAGTTGGCCATTGACTATAAGAGCAGTGGTTTCAGCAGTTGGACCCCCATCAATTTCTATGGTGAGACAGCCTAAGGCTCTGTCTGCACTGCACAGAAAAACGTCAGTTTTTTCAGCGTTTTTCGTTTTCTAAAAACGCTGGAAAAACGACTGAAATCATCTCCATAGACTCTCATTTAAACCCTCCTGCTGTCTCCACTGAGCTTCTTTTTTCTGCTCGTTTTTTTTACTGGTCGTATTTTGCAACATGCTCTAAATAACACCAGAGCCGGGCAGAAAATTTGCTACAGGAGTCTATGGAAAGCGCCGGACGTCTTTTGCCGCGTTTTTTTGGTTCGTTTTTGGTTCGTTTTTTGCCGCAATTTTTCATTGAAAACCCTCCCAGGAGACCCAAGTCCCACCTATAGTGGGTGTAAACAAAGGTTATACATTATCAAATTTGATAAAGTGTCTGATGTGTCCTTGTTTGTTTCCTTTTGTAATAAAATGATCATGCTTTGGCGCTAACGATTTTTGCGCAATTCATATTTTTCTTGCTAAAAATACGTTTTTTTACGGATTTTGACACCAGAATCCTTTTTTTTATGGATTTTGGCACTAAATTCCTTTTCTTAACATATTTTGGAATAAAGCGCCGTCTTTCGCGTTGATGCGTATTTGCGCGTTTTTTATGGATTTTGCCACAAGAATTTGTTTTTTTACGGATTTTGGGACTCAAATACTTTTCTTAGCAGATTTTGCCGCTAATAAAGTTCTCTCGCGTCTGATGCTAAAAATACTTTTTTTTACGGATTTTGGCGCTAAAGTCTCCTATTCTTAACTTTATTAGCGTCAAAATATGTTAAGAAAAGTATTTTAGCTCCAAAATCCGTAAAAAGACGATTTTTGCGCCAAAATCTGTAAAAAAAAAAAAAAACACTTATTTTTGGCGTAGGAAGCGAGATAACTTTATTAGCGCCAAAATATGTTAAGAGAAGGATTTTAGCGGCAAAATCCATTAAAAAAAACCTTATTTTTAGCGTCAGAAGCGAGATAGCTATTAGGGTCAAAATCCGTAAAAATACGGATTTTAGCACCAAAATCCGTAAAAAATGGACTTTAGGGGCAAAATCCATAAAAAAAACAGTTTTGTCGACAAAAGCAAGATAGCTTTATTAGTGCCAAAATTGGTTAAAAAATGGACTTTAGGGTCAAAATCTGTAAGAAAAACGTATTTTTGGCAACAAACGCGAGATAACTTTATCGGCGGCAAATCTGTAAAATGACTACAAGATTACCTATAAATGCAAAGAGGTGATTTATATTCCCTTTTGTAGGGCGGAGTTACATCCAATGGCTTAATTTATGCATACATTAAAAAACAGGCTTGACGACAAGCAAAAAATGCGTGTAAAAAAACGCGCCAAAAAACGCAAATCGCGGCAAAAAACGGCCGTTTTTTCAGCTGTTTTTGACAGGCAGGGGACAGAAAACTCAGTTTCATGAACGTTTTTAGTCATTCGTTTTCAGGTCGGTTTTTGTCCACTGCAGGGGAGACAGAGCCTAATGGTTTGTTGGTGTCACTCAGGGGCCCTAGTTGTGACTTGTTATAGCTGGTGCCACAGAGCTCCAGGTCTCTGTTATGTAGCCCTGATATTATGCGGTTATTCGGCCTTCTAAGTACAGAGATTGTATCTCTAAAATTAAGATAGTCAGAAATGTTGGGTGTTGTTCTCCTATGATGAAGCAATCAGTGTATCCCAGCAGGAGATCAGAATAAAGCATCTCAGAAATTAATGAAGCGGTTCATGTCTAGGGATGGAGGCGATAACGTGACGAAGGGGTTTTTTGAGCTGGTGAAGTTGGAAAATAATGCTGAAATAATCTCACTGGATTAAAGGAAGGAGGGTGAAATCGAGCTGAATCACTGTAGACTCAGATTAGGAAAGCAGTCTTGTAATCTCCAACATAATTTACCAGACACATATCATTGCAGGATTATGGTAAATTGTGTAATTCAGGGGTCACCTAATAGCTTTTTTTGACTCAAGGCCATGAACCCCAATAAAATCTTAAAAAAATACTAATTGGTTTGCGTAGCTCTCTGACAAAGTGTATGTGGTCTGTCATATGGATGGTCCAAGTCACGTACAGGAAATAGCATAGCAGTTTTGGTATCTTCTATGCAGGTGTATGAAAAATAAAAAAAAGAGAAAAGGCAGCGCTCCTAGGGTAAGTAAAATAGTTCTCCGTGAAAATAAAAATTCATTAACCTTAGATGGTTGTGCTGTAGTAGGAGGCACAGCACTCATATGCGTTTAGTTCATTGTGAAGCCTATTCAGCAGCCGGCAGCAGACTCCAAACCAACAGCAGAAGGCTCGGGGGAGAGTGGCTTAGTAAAGCAAAACAATGCCACGGTGCTTGCTCCACAGCATGGGGTTAAATGAACACATAAGTGTAAAAACAAAGATAAAGAAGGAATAAAGTTATCCTATTTATTGTGCACTAAAAGCACTAAAGACATTACAGGGCTCTATGCATTTCACACTAGTACCAGCCCTTCATCAGGAGTAAAAAAAAACTGGGAGAACAAATTTGGGTCCTAGTTAAGTATAGAAATGTCTTCCCCATATGAGAATAGGAAATAGCAAAGCAGTTTCTGTATAAGCTATGCAGGTATGTGACTAGGTAACCAGGAAAAAAATAGAAATTGGTTGACTTGGCTTCTTCTGTCTAGTTAGAATAGGAAGAGCAGCTCTGGAGCACAAAATGCTGCCTTAGCAAATGTAAAGAAAATACCAAAGCAGTGTTTGCATCCTCTGTGCAGTTGTGTGACTAGGGAACCAAGAGACAGCTCGAAAATTATTTATTTGGTTTTGTGTCACCAATCATAAAAGGAAGAGCAGCTCTGAAGCACAAAATGCTGTCCTAAAAATAAGATGGAAAAAGCAAAGCGGTATCTGCATATTCTATGCAGGTTTGTGACTGAGTAGCCAGAAGAAGATATGAATATGATTGATTTGGCTTTTTGTCCTCAAATATAATATGAAGATCATCTCTGGAGCACAAAATACTGCCCTGCCAAGTGAAGAGGGAAAAGCAAATCCGAATGTTTGTATTCTATGCAGGTGTCTGACTAGGCGAGCAAGAGATAACTTGAAAATTATTGACTTGGCTTATTGTCACAGTCATAATAGGAGGAGCAGCTCTGGAGCACAAAGTGCTGCCTTAGCACATGTAAAGGAAATAGCAAAGCAGTGTTGGTATCTTCTATGCAGGTGTATAAAAATAAAAAAGAGAAAAGGTGGCACTCTCCTAGGGCGAGTGAAATAGTGCTCCATGAAAATAAAAATTCACTATCTTTAGATGGTTGTGCTATAGTAGGAGGTACAAAACTCATATGCGTTTAGTTCATTGTGAAGCCTATTCAGCAGCCGGCAGCAGACTCCAAACCAACAGCAGAAGGCTTGAGGGAGGGTGGTTGAGTAAAGCTTGCTCCATAACAGGGGGTTAAATTAACACATAAGTGTAAAAACAACGATAAAGCAGCCATAAAGTTATCCTATTTGTTGTGCACTAAAAGCACTAGAGACATAACAGGGCTCTACGCATTTCACACTAGTACCAGTGCTTCAGCAGGAGTCCAAATGCTGAAAGAGCAAGTTCGGGTTTAAATACAAATGGGTAAAACAGTAGTAACAAGCAGCTATTGGTCAAGCTGATTGCTGCTTGTTACTATTGTTTTACCCATTTGTATTTAAACCCAAACATGTTTTACTCCTGATGAAGCAGGATGACATCACCAGGCCTTTCATCTCTGTAGTCAAAGAAAGGTCTGTTTATGTAAAGCATTGTGAGTAGCTGAGAGGTAAAGTTTTTGCCTCCAGGCACAAGGGTCCTAAGTTCAAATCCCTGCAGGAACCAAACCTGTGTTGTTGTTTTTTTTCTCTTTATCAATGCACAAACCTCATAGAGGTTTCTTTTTTATTTATTTGCACTGTTTGACTAATTACTAAGGAGGACGGGGACAGGAGTAGAGTAACAGCACCTAGGGTCTGAACACTCAGTAGCTGCCTGAGAGGAGAGGTGATGACTGAGCATGTGCGACCAGGACTGAGGAGCTCTTAGCCACGGTCGTATCCCCTGGAGACGAGCTGTAAACAATGGATCACTAAAGGAGGAGCTAAAACAAAAACGGTGCAGAATTTTTAATAATGATGAATGGTGAAAATGTTTATTATTTAATTTGCAAGTTTCTCACGTCAATTTTAACCCCTTACTGTGCTGCAAGCGCCGTGGCATTGTTCTATTTTACTCAGCTTCCTATGCAAGTGTGTGACTAGGTGACCAAAAGACAACCCGAAAATGAGTTAGCTGGTTGTGTCCCCGATCACAGCTAGAATAGAAAGAGCAGCTCCGAAGCACAAACTACTGTCCTAGCAAGTGAAAAGGAAATAGCACAGCCATTTCTGGATATATACTATTGTGTGATTAGGTAACCAGGAAAAGAATAGAAATTTATTGGCTCGGCTTCTTGTTCTCAGTTACAATAGGAAAAGAAGCTCTGGAACACAAAATGCCACCATAACAAGTAATAAGGAAACAACAGAATAGAATCTGTAACTTGTATGCAGGTGTGCGACTAGGTGAGCAGGAGACAACTCAAAAAGGATTAACATGGCTTAGTCTCATCAGTCGTTATAGGAAGCGCAGCTCTGGAGCACAAAATGCTGCCTTTACAAGTGAAATCCTGCACACTCAAGCTGAGATGCGTATGGCCCAAGTCAAGTATAGGAATGCCTTACCCTTGTTAGAAGAGGAGTTTCTATATATTCTATGCAGGTGTGTGACTAGGTAATGATTCATTTGTTTTAGTAGGACAAGCAGCTCTGGGGCACAAAATGCTGCCCTAGCAAGTAAATTGAAAATAGCAAAGCAGTGATTTATATAAAAGCTCTGAGTGTGTAAAAAAAGGTGACCAGGAACAGCTTTGAAAATTATTGACTTGGCTTAACATGCCAATCAAATAACGTTATAGGAGCGCAGCTCTGGAAGCACAAAATGCTGCCTTTACAAGTGAAATCCTGCACACACTCAAGCTGAGATGGTCATGGCCCAGTCAAGTATAGGAAGGCTTACCCTGTTAGAAGAGGAGTTTCTATATATTCTATGCAGGTGTGTGACTAGGTAATGATTCATTTGTTTTAGTAGGACAAGCAGCTCTGGGGCACAAAATGCTGCCCTAGCAAGTAAATTGAAAATAGCAAAGCAGTATTTTTATAAATAAGCTCTGCAGCTGTGTACAAAGGTGACCAGGACACAGCTTGAAAATGATTGACTTGGCTTAACATTGCCAATCATAATAAGAAGAGCAGCTCTGAAGCACAAAATTCTGCCTGGACAGATGAAGAGGAAATAGAAAGGCGGTATCTGTATTTTCTATGCAGGTATATAACTAGGTAACCAAAAGTCAATTAAAAATGATTGACTTGGCTCAGTGTCACCAATCATAACAGGAAGAGAAGCTCTGGAGCACATAATGCTGCCCGCAGACAGATTGAAGAGATCTGTATTCTTCTAGCATGCAGCTGTTGTGATATGCAGAAAGAGACAATTGAAAATGATTGGAACTCGGCTGATTGTCAATCATCAATAGAAGAGCAGCACTGAAGCACAAAATTCTGCCAGCAATGAAAGAAATAGAAAAGCAGTATCTGTATCTTCTATGCAGTTGTGTGACTAGGCGTTAAAGAGACGACCTGAAAATTATGGAACTGGCTGATTGTCAGTAATGCAAATAGGAAAAACAGCTCTGGAGCACAAAATTCTGCCCCGACAGATGAAGAGGGAATAGAAAAACAGTGTCTGTATCTTCTATGCAGGTGTGTGACTAGGCATTAAAGAAAATTATTGAACTGGCTGATTGTCAATAATACAAATAGGAAAAGCAGCTCTGAAGCACTAAATTCTGCCCTAGCAAGTAAATTGATAATAGCAAAGCATTTTTTTTTATAAATCAGCTATGCAGCTGTATACAAAGGTGATCAGGATACAACTTGAAAATGATTGACTCAGCTTAGTATTGCCAATCATAATAAGAAGAGCAGCTCTGAAGCACAAAATTCTGCCCCGACAGATGAAGAGGAAAAAGAAAAGCAGTATCTGTATCTTCTATGCAGTTGTGTGATGAGGCATGAAAGAGACTACCTGAAAATGATGGAACTGGCTCATTGTCAATAATACAAATAGGAAAAGCAGCTCTGGGGCACAAAATGCTGCCCTAGCAAGTAAATTGAAAATAGCAAAGCAGTATTTTTATAAATAAGCTCTGCAGCTGTGTACAAAGGTGACCAGGACACAACTTGAAAATGATTGACTTGGCTTAACATTGCCAATCATAATAAGAAGAGCAGCTGAGAAGCACAAAATTCTGCCCCGACAGATGAAGAGGATATAGAAAAGCAGTATCTGTATCTTCTAGGCAGCTGTGTGACTAAGCATGAAAGAGACAACCTGAAAATGATGGAACTGGCTGATTGTCAAAGCAATAAAATTGCAAATAGGAAAAAGCAAAACAGTCTGTAATGCAGTATAAATATCTGACATCCTATGACAAAATGAAGAGAACTTAAGAAAAACGCAGTAGATTCTGTATCTTCTAGGCAGCTGTGTGACTATGCATGAAAGAGACAACCTGAAAATGATGGAATTGGCTGATTGTCAATAATGCAAATAGAAAGAGCAGCTCTGAAGCACAAAATTCTGCCCTAGCAAATGAATAGAAAATAGAAAAGCAGTATCTGTATCTTCTATGTGTGTATATAACAAGGTAACCAAGAGACAACTCAAAAATGATTGACTTGACTCAGTGTCACCAGTCATATCAGGAAGCGAAGCTCTGGAGCACATAATGCTGCTCTTACAAGTGCACATTCTTAGACAGCAGGAATATTTATGAGCTTCTTTACGTTTAGAGACTTTCATTGATATCAGCAGATCGTTCATGTTTAGTGGCCACTAGGTAACATGGGGGTGATGGGAGTCTAAGTCCCCGGAGGTACGAGGTTGTGGCGCGCCTCCTTATAATGCTGGTACATAGGAATGCTCTAGTTTCTTAGATTGTGCGCTCGCCGCTCTGTAATCCTCCGGCTCTGTGTAAACGAGGACTTTATTAGCTGTTAAAAACATTGCAAAAATGTTGACATTCCCCGCTCGGCTGCTCTGTAACCGGTCAGATGTTGTTTTTTCTGGTTTCTTGACCTGCGGGGCAGGGACAAACTACTGAATGAGAATCAGGGAGCGGCGCTGACATCAGAGCTCCAGCTGTGACCTCATAAAATCACATTTACGCTTCTGCTTGGCCAAACAACGGCGTTAGAGTAAACAGGGAATTTTTATTTGACTTTAAAGAGATCGGGCAATTTTACAAAAAATAAATAAATCAGAAAACATCCCGTACAAAGAATTTTTGTAGGGCAATGTGACTACACTTTTACAGAATTACCTTCTAACATAGATTATGACACAAAGTTAGGAAATTGGTCGTGAAGATGAGGCCTCATAATGTGGACATATACTTTGAATTTTTTATTTTTAATTTTTTTTTTAGACTAGTGGTCCTTTTTAGCAGTCCTGGGAAAATGGCTGGGAGACTTGACTTGCAGACTTTGGATGCTCCTGAGCCTTTTGTGGGCATTGATGTGCACCCAGGGCTGTGAAGTCGGAGTTGGTGCCTATTTTGCAGGAGTCGGTGTCGTCATAAAAGGGACCGACTCCCAAAATATATAATAAGTTGTCCAGTTCGATGCAGTGCAAAGAGCAAGAGGAATTGTGTCCGGCCAGTGCGACTGCTCCCATATCTTCAGCCTCATCACATGAGGAGTGTAAGTGATGACATGGAGCAGGCAAAGCGCTGCCCCAGGGGAAAGATCCAGCCCCAACAGCAAACAGATTTCAGCCAAAATTTTTCACCTGCTTTCAAAGAAGTAGAAGAGTTCAACCATTCATCAAAACTGACTGTGGCTGAGGCGATTCCTTTATACCCTGACATTGTTAGAGATGTTGCCCCTGTGGTCACCGCTTTGCCCCCAACCCAAGTTATTGTAAAGAGGCCGTTCTCTAGCCTGGAAATAATGAGATCAGATGTGAGGTCATGTACGCAGGATCTGATTGGGGCAATACTATTTCTCAGAACAAATTCATAGACTCAACAAATGTTCCTGCATTGTTTTGCATATTTACTATTTTTTTGTGCTCTAAAGTCATATCCAATAAATATATTTTACACTGACAAGCAAAATGGTAACAATGTTTTGAACTTGTGACTTTCAGGCTCCATATTTCACCCTCCACTACAGCTTTGTACATGAGGCTACTGTAATTTTATATACAGTCATCTTACATCTTATACAAAAATTTGACTTGCAAGTATTTAGCATCAGCTTAGTTCTGCAGATTCTTTCCTGTACCTGCATTGTTACTGTTTTGCTCCTAAAAATCAAAATGTTAATTTTTTATTATTTTGTTAGTATTTGGGAAATCCACCTTTTGGTTTTCAATACTGCCTGAATCCTTCTGGGCTCTGGATCAGATTCAAGCATGTCTTGACCAAATCTGATCCCAGGTCTCTTCTACACATTCCCAATGTTGGTGCAGACTGGACTTGGATACAAATACAGCTTTTTCTTCAACTCTACCCACAAGTGTTCAAAAGATCGAAACATTGTTACCCTTTTGCTTGACAGTGTCCTACCTAAATAGCTTGATTATTGTATCATAAGGTGATAAACAGCCTGATGTTACCATTTTACTACAGTAAAGTTATCACTTAAACATGCGCCATGTATGAGGGAGTCGGAGTCGGGAGTTGGAGGTTTGGGAAATTGAGGAGTCAGAGTTCGGGCTTGGACTTGCCGACTCCACAGCTCTGACCTCAGGGGTGGTCCCAGGGAGAGGTTCTGGAATTTTATTGGTATCTCTGTAGTGATCACATGACTTTTCATGTGATCGTCGCAATGCCAATTACCAAAAAGAGGTTCTGGGACTATATAGATCCAGCAGGACTCTAATGATGACAATTTTCACCATAATGGGGTTATGTTCACTGCTATGGTGTATATAGTATAAATATGATATGTGTAAGATACATGTAGAAAAAAAACTGCCCAATAAAAAAGGGAACATTTTATAAATGACTAAAAGAGTTAATGAAAAAAATTACTCAAAACCCCCCAAATCTTTGTCATATGTCACAGTGACCATAGAGAAACAACCCCATCTTAAGATATATTTAAGTAACATGAATATACATATATTATAATCAATTAAATGGGTGTTCTTATCGTACTATCTCACAGAGCCTGCTCTTAACATCCAGCTTCAGGTTCCCACTTCCTGTTCAGGCTGTGTGTGGTTCTACAGCTTCAGACTCCCACTTCCTGTCCAGGCTGTGGATGCTTCTACAGCTTCAGGCTCCCACTTCCTGTTCAGGCTGTGGGCGGTTCTACAGCTTCAGGCTCCCACTTCCTGCTCACACAGTGGGCGCTTCTACAGCTTCATGCACCCATTTCCTGTTCAGACTGAGGGTGGTTCTACAGCTTCAGGCTCCCACTTCCTGCTCAGACTGTGGGTGGTTCTACATCTATAGGCTCCTACTTCCTGTTCGGGCTGTGGGCAGTTCTACAGATTCAGGCTCCTAATTCCTGGTCAGGCTGTGGGTGGTTCTACAGCTTCAGGCTCCCACTTCCTGCTCAGACTGTGGGTGGTTCTACAGCTTTAGGCTCCTACTTCCTGTTCAGGCTGTGGGCAGTTCTACAGCCTCAGCCTCCACTTCCTGTTCAGGCTTTGGGCAGTTCTACAGCTTCAGGCTCCCACTTCCTGTTCAGACGTAGGGTGGTTCTACAGCTTCAGGCTACCACTTCCTATTCAGGCTGTGGCTGTTTATACAGCTTCGGACGATCACTTCCTGTTCAGACTTTAGGCGGTTCTATAGTTTCAGGCTTCCACTTCCTGTTCAGGCTGTGAGCAGTGCTACAGCAGTGACTGACATTTCAGCTGAGCTAATCCTAGCTGAGTCTGCTACAGGGACATTAATAATAGAAAGGTCTAAACAACAGGGCAGGAAAAGCTCTACAGGGTTAAATTCTGTCAGTAAGAAAGATAAGCAAGCTCCCGTGCTGCTGGTAAGACACATCAGCGAGTAACCTTACCATCCTACAGCCTGTTAGAGCTGACATTTTCATTCAGTAGTTTGTCCCTGCTTCGTCGGTCAAGAAAAAAACAACATCTGATCAGTTACAGAGCAGTCGATAACCTAGGGAAGCTTATGTACACAAGCAGGAGATAAGAGCTGCTCTACCTCTGAAGGAAAGCAGAAGTAGAACAGCAATGTACTTGACAATAGTCCTTATTTACTTTTGTCAACATATTTAAAGCTAATCAGTGTGGTGAGAGTACCCCTTTAAAATTATTATTTATTGATGAAATATTGTGTGTTCATTTTTGTCTACATTTTTAGTATAATTTTTCTTTCATTCAATTTGTGGTAAACATAAAAAATGCATAATAATTTTCAACATTTCCCACAATCCGTAAAAAAAAAGTATTCTTGCGCCAAAATCCATAAAAAAAGTATTTTCAGCGTCAGAAGCGAGATGACTTTATTAGCGGCAAGAAAAAGAAAAGGATTTTAGCGACAAAATCCGTAAACAAGCGGATTATAGCGCAAAAATCCGTAAAGAAACGTATTTTTAGTGTCAGAAGCGAGGGAACTTTATTAGCACCAAAATCCGTAAAAATTTTTTATTTTTAGTGTCAGAAGCGAGAGAACATTAGAATCCGCAGAGAAAACAATTTTAGCGGCAAAATCAGTAAAAAAAACAGTTTTTAGCGTCAGAGGCGAGAGAACTTTATCAGCGACTAAATCCGTAAAGAAGAGGATTTTTAGCACCAAAAATCCGTAAAGAAACGTATTTTTAGGTCAGAAGCGAGGGAACTTTATTAGCACCAAAATTATGTTATAGGTAAAGAGACTTTTGCAACAAACAAAATCCGTTAAAAAAAACAGTTTTTAGCGTCAGAGGCGAGAGAACTTTATCAGCGACTAAATCCGTAAAGAAAAGGATTTTAGCACCAAAATCCGTAAAAAAAGTATTTTTAGCGTCAGAAGCGAGAGAACGTTACTAGCTCCAAAATATGTAAAGAAATGAATTATAGTGCCAAAATCAGTAGAGAAACGGATTTTAGCGGCAAAGTCCATACAAAAACGTATTTTTAGCGTCGAAAGCATGATCACTTTATTACGAACGAGGACACATCGGACACTTGAAAAAATATTGCGACACATTCCCTTTAAAGCCAAAAATCTTCTGGTCTTTTATAGTTGAAGGGAAACTTGGCCGCTCACTGAGCGACTGGTATACCTGAAAGGTAAAGCGCCTCCTCTGATCCTCCTGTGAAGTCTTCTTCCATCATCTAGAAGTGTTTTACAGAAATTTTTAAAATCTGTTTTATTCCAATAATTGTTTTTTTTTTTTCTTCCAATTTTTGTATAATTTTTGATTAAGACAAAACATTTAATCCAAGCAGAATATGAGAAATGGAGCTGAATTTATTACATATTTTTTACTAGTAATTATTATTTCCTGGTCACATTTAGAAAACAATATTCATATATATATTCACGATTCCCCGGGTTACGTACGGGATAGGGACTGTGGGTTTGTTCTTAAGCTGAATTTGTATGTAAGTCGGGACAGGTAGATTTATTACATGTAACTCCAGCACAAAAGGTTTTTTTTGGTTTTGGATAGTGCAGGGAAGGGTTTTTACATTTGTTTTACTGTCTGTTAAGAAGATTTCACCTTATTTTCACCTCATGTGCTGCTGTGGCATGCTGGAACTTGTCGTTCCACAGCTACTATCTGCTATCCATGGACCTACAAGTGCCAGCATGCCCCATAAGTCTCCATTTGCAACTAGGGGACGGATGTAAGTCAGAATAATGTAAGTCGGGGACTGCCTCTAAAGGAATCCTCCCATCATAAAACTTAGTTTCATTTAATAAAACTGTAGTAACTGTTCAAAACATGTGATTTTTCAATTATTCACTATCTTCAAGATTTCTGCTTGCTGTCAGTGAATAAAGAAATTCTTATTTACAATCTGAGGCTGAAAACGTATACAGACTTCATACTTTTCATGGCAGGAAAGCATACAATCCTCTGTTGAACAGTCTTTTCCCCTGGTATTATCCTTCACATTAATCCTACATGTCAACACAACATCCCCAAGCTGCAGTAAAATCACCTTTATGCAGAAACTTAAATTCCTTTTCTTAGGGAAAACTATCACCACTGCCTGATTGTTAATGATACCCAAAAGGTGGCTTGTGACTTTTTTGTATTGTTGGAAAATGAAGTAATTTTTAGCTTACGGTACTTTACAAAGTAGTGTTACCATGTAGCCCTAGTAAAGGAAACATGTATGCTGCCCTATCTAAGAGCTGGATGTGAAAGAGGGTGAGAAGCAGAGAGAAGAGGAGAGGCTGAGCTCTTATATCACAGAGCTCAGCTCCTCTCTCCTTCATTACCTATATAACTACCCTACATATATCACAGAGTTCAGCTTCTCTCCTCTATCATATAACCCTATATATCACAGAGCTCAGCTCCTCTCCTCCATCATATAACCCTATATATCACAGAGTTCAGCTTCTCCCCCTCTATCATATAACCCTAAATATCACAGAGCTCAGCTTCTCCCCCTCTATCATATAACCCTATATAACACAGAGCTCAGCTTCTCTCCTCCATCATATAACCCTATATATCACAGAGTTCAGCTTCTCTCCCTCTATCATATAACCCTAAATATCACAGAGCTCAGCTTCTCCCCCTCTATCATATAACCCTATATATCACAGAGCTTAGCGTCTCTCCTCTATCGTATAACCCTATATATCAGAGCTCAGCTTCTCTCCTCTCTCATATCAACCTATATATCACAGAGCTCAGCTCCTCTTCCTCTATCATATAACCCTATATATCACAGAGTTCAGCTTCTCTCCCTCTATCATATAACCCTATATATCACAGAGCTCAGCTTCTCTCCTCTATCATATAACCCTATATATCACAGAGTTCAGCTTCTCTCCCACTATTATATAACTCTATATATCACAGAGTTCAGCTTCTCTCCCACTATTATATAACCCTATATATCACAGAGCTCAGCTCCTCTATCATATTCATTCATTCATAATTTATATATCACAGAGCTCAGCTTCTCTCCATCTGAGTTTGTGATAGAGGTAGCATAAACCAACAGACAGGTTCAGCTTAGAGGGGGTTTCTGCCCTGGGCAATGCCTTTTTGTTGCATGGGTCTCCTCCTAATAAGTTGACTCAAAGGGGATTTATCGCTTCGTCTGTTTCATTGTACTTTTAGTTTCTCAGCTTCTCAAATCCAGGGGCATTTCTTCCCCTCCCAACTGGGTGTTTCTTAACTGAAGGGGGATGACATCATCCCTCCCTTCACTGTTCATGCTCGCTCCCAAGTCAGTGTGTTTGTCTGAGATCAGTGGGAGGGGATAGCACATCCCTGCTCCCCCCCCCCCCTGTCTGAGTCCACAGGTCACTGTGCCGTTCCTCTCCCTATGCAGTCTTATTTTGTAAGAGCTGTTTGTTTACATAGCACAGCCCTGCACTCAGTCTAGACAGTCTTCTATGAACTCAGAGCACAGATCTCTTCTCCTCTCACAGCTGAAGGTTTGTTACAGTTAAATCCAGTCTTCTATGAACTCATCCAGAGCAGCACGGATCTGTCTCCCTTCTATGTTTACATTCAGGAGCATTAGGCACCGAGAACAATTCTGCTGTTTTCTGATGGTAGAAGCAGCTGCAGTGTTACTGTTCAGCTCCTGGCTCTGCAGAGTGAAATGTTGCCGGCCCCTTATTCTGAGTGAGAGAGACAGGAATGCACGCTGACCTGAATACGACCGGGGGCCAGACAGAATGTAAATTAGTAGAGCCGTCAGCCAATGAAATGCAAGAAGGTGGAATCCGACCGGCACTGGGGAACAGTGTTTACAGAAAACAAAGATAAGGCAGACTGTGAAAACAAGACAGCTTTGCAAATGACATCCAATTGCAAAGTTGCTTGTTTTCACTGTCCCCTTATTCTGAAGACCATTTAATATAATGATAAAACCCCTTTAAGGATCTCCTGCTGCTGACAACCCCATTGATCATGATCAGTAGGGAGCAAGGGGGACATGTATGAACCTGGCGCCAACTCCGCAGCTTTACATCAGTTTTTATTAGTGTACGATCTGACAGTCTGTATGAAAGTGTCTCACAGCACTTTATAAATGTGTCCTGTTCTACAAGGCTGCAGAGCTCTAAAGGGTTACACAGTCTGTGATAAAGAAACATAAACAAGCTCCTGTGCTGCTGATAAGACACAGCAGGAAATAACTTCACCATCCTGGCCAGGGCTGCTAGAGCAAAGAGAGGTGGTCGGTAAACCAGGGAAGCTAGGTATACATAAAAGAGTTGTTTGTCAGCTCACCGATATAGCTGGTCATGTAGTACCTTGTTTATGAGGCTTGCAAAGCACGGAGACTCCCAGTCAACTTCAGCTCGGGAGGACGACAGGAAACAGGATTGGAACGGTATACTCCAGCTTGCTGGTAAGTAGCGTTAAACAGATGACTTGCAGCTTATATTTAAAATGTAGAAAAATTTATTAGTATTCCATTAAAAATATAACGGTAAAGGGTAGGAGAGTTGTAATACAGCACCAGTGCTTCAGATTGCACGACGCGTTTCGACTAAATCATAGTCTTAATCAAACAAGGGAAGCTAGGTAGGAACAAGTAGGAGATAGAACTGTGAAAGGAAGCAAAATCAGAACAGCAATGTATTTGGTAATGTTCCTTATTTATCTTTGCCTACATGTTTTCAGCTAATCAATGTGGTGAAAGTGTCCCTTTAATGTAACTTATGTAACTCTTCCCTGTCACTACAGCTTCTGACATATTTGCTTAGATAAACCCACCATCTAGCCGCCACTTTAATCCCCAACTATGGAAATGATGACCATCGGTGACTGAATTAAATTAAGCCCCTGTCAGGCTGGAAAGCCTCAGACCTCATTACGGCCCCTGGCTTCTTTCCCATAGGGTTCTCGGTTTTGAGAAGGACTTAGGACGCTGCTAGTTTTAACCTGCTGCAAGTATCAGTATCATGAAATCTCAGTGACCCGGTGCCGCAGTCACCAGAGATGAGCGGTGCTGGGAGCAGCCTGGTGTCAGGTTATATTATGTTTATCTACAGAGATGTGTTTCTTTCAATTCTTTCTTTATAGAGTCTCAGATTTGCTCGAAAGAGTGCGCTCTCCTGACTTGTCTGTTTAGTAAATGCTTAAATTTCCAATAAAGATAACAAATCTGGATCGCTTTGTCTTAGAAGTCTGCATTGTGCTGTTCCTCTGTTATTCTTCCTGGTCTGCAAGGAGCTGACGACCGGGCCCTTGTCTATGGGGTATGAGAGATAAAAAAGAGAGAAGGCGGCGCTCTCCTAGTGCAGTAAAACAAATGAGATAGTGCTCCGTGCATATAGAAATTCACTAACATTTGATGGTTGTTCTATAATAAGAGGCACAGCACTCATATGTGTTTGGTTCAGTGTGACGCCTGATCAGCAGCCACAAGCAAACTCCAAGCCAACAGTAGAGGGTTCGGGGGAAGGGTAGTCGAGTAAAGCAAAACAAAGCCACGGGGCTGGCTCCACAGCAGGGGGTTAAATTAGTTCATGAGTGTAAAAATAAGGACAAAATAAGAATATAGTTATCCTATTTATTGTGCATTAAAAGCACTTACAGGGGTTATCTCACTGCAAGGATTGCTTTTTATGTTAAAGATCTTGCAAAAACAAATCACTTTGCAATATATTTCAATTAACAGTGTCCTACCTATTCTGAGATATCCCCTGTTGTATGGGCTGCATCAGCTCCTCAGGTCGCTATAGCTACAGACCTGTCCGATCTCTCATGATAGGCTGCCAGCACTGGTTGCTATAGCTACAGACCTGTTCCATCTCTCCTGATAGGCTGCTATCACTGGTTGCTATAGCTACAGACCTGCTTGATGTATCTCGATAGGCTGCCAGCACTGGTTGCTATAGCTACAGACCTGTTTGATCCATCCTGATGGCAAATGTTTAAATTTGCCATAAAGATAACAAATCTGGATCGCTTTGTCTTAGAAGTCTGCATTGTGCTGTTACTCCTCCTGGACAGCAAGAAGGAGTTGACATCTCAATGACAATTAGACAGTGCAGGGACACAAACAAATGAATAAGGACATGGTAATGTCTAATTTCCAGGAGAAATAACAGAGGGACAGACCAGAATAGATGCTCTAGTATTGTTATTTCCTGACATATGCAAGTGTTTACTACTTTAGACTTGTCAGAAGAGCAGATAGGTTCTCTTTTACTACAACGTATAGTCCCTGCCCCATCAAGACAGTCCCTTTTGCTATACCCTATTGAGTATATGAATGTTATAGAGGTCATGTGACTAAAGAGCAAGGCCTGGTTCACATCTTCAGAGGTTCCATTCGGAGTCTCCATCACATGTTGCACTATTTTTTTCATTAAAATGAGGGACACCATTCCGGACCCCCGATGGACTCTATTGTAGTCAATGGGGTTCGTCAGGCGTCGTTGGTGTCCAACATGAAACAAATTTGTTTCCACCTCTGTGAGGCCTTAAAAATAAATAGTGCTACTCAACATGTTTGCAGCCATGAAAATAGGTTTAAATATTACAATTTAAGTGCAATTCGAATTTTGTTTTTAGCTATGAAGATTTATCAGATAAGGTTTATAGATACAAATCAGCCACTGGCCTAACACTGTGCACAGTAGGTCCACCTCATGTCTCCTGAACAGCTCTGTCCCACCCATGCATGGACACAAGACCCCTGAAGGTGTCCAGCTTTAACCTTTTCAGCTATTTGTCGCTCCTTTGGGTTCGGATCAGGAAGGCTGGCCTTGACTCCCTCCACGGAATTATTAACGTTTGGTGTCCATGACACCAGTTATCCTTCCTCAGGCCACTTTTGGTTGGTATAAACCACAGGAACGTCCTATAAGATCTACCATTTTGGAGATGCTCTGAATGGTTTGACTGAACTTGTCAAAAAATTTGGGTTTGGGACATCTCATACCAGAATTTTTACTAACAGGCTCATGAAAAAAGAGCTGGGACTGTTTGCCCCTCATCTGGGCAAACACCCAAAACAGCTGTCTGCAGATGAATATCTGGTTGACATTAATCCCTTTCACATTGCAAGGCTTACTACGGGAAAGGGGTTGTCTCACTAAAAAGATTAGCTTTCAGCATGTAGGGAACGTTAAAGCAAAACTTTTTCCAAATACATTAGTCTTTTGATATTTCCTTGGTTAGGAGATGAGAGAGATTTTACCTGGTCTGAGTGCACACAGGTTTGTCTAGGTTACCGACCTGCTCGCCTCTTGCTCTCTTTGCTCTTTGTCTTATCCAATAGCAGGGAGTGTTATGACCACCGGTCTGCACATAGGACGCCAGCAGCTTGAGAATAGAGTGTGTTATTTCTAACAAACAAAGGAGATTAATTACTTTTGATTGTTTACTTTGAGCTGTGTAACATCTCCTGCTCTCATGTCAGTGCAATCAGAAGAGCTGGGAATACGGAGCTGATATGCTAATCACTGCTATAAAACCACCCACAGCCTAAGTAGGAAGAGAGAGGAAGCATGAATCTGAAGCTGCCTGTGGCTCAGTAAAACAACTTGATGAGACAACCCCATTCATTAACACTCTATCAAATAGGTGGTGAAAGAAATCCATGCTCATTTAACCCCTTAAGCCATAGGACTGAGAAATACTTAGGGACAGATGTATGAAAACTGTCTAGGCCTAAAACTCTCTTTGTTGCCCATAGCAACCAGTCAGAGCCCATAGCAACCAATCAGAGCCTATAGCAACCAATCAAAGCGTCTCTTTCATTTTCCCAGAGCACTATATGAAATGAAAGGGGCGCTCTGATTGGTTGCTATGGGCTCTGATTGGTTGCTATGGGCAACAGAGTGAGTGTTAGGCCTAGACAGTTTTCATACATGTGGCCCTTAATGAGCAGCTAAATTTTGTAGTTTTTGCATCCTTGCGTTTCAACGGTCATAACTTTTTTATCTTTTAAGTGACGCAGTTATATGAGGGATTGTTTTATGCAGGAGAAGTTATATTTTTGGGGGGCGTAGTTTAAGTTTACAAATACATTACTGCAGAATTTTTTTTAGTTTATTTTATTTCTTGGGGGTTCCTTTTACACCATTTACAGCTCACACTAAATAACCCATTAGATTAATTGTACAGGTGATTACAGTCGTGTAGATACCTAATGTGTATTTTTTCTTATTTTTGTGTAATTTAGGCACAATAACTTTTTTATCAAGTATTTTTATTTTATGGCTTACTTTATAAATTTTTTATACAGTTTGTTTTTTACTTTTTTATTCCATGAAGTGGAACTATTGCACTATTTTTTTTTTTTTACACTTAGTAATGTAGTAGCATATTCATATATGCTAATACATTATAATCTCTGGTCGTTAGACACAGGTGGCGATCAGGACAGCACACATTCTGCCCTGATCACTGGCTTGTTACACAGACAGTCCTGGGGCTACTCTAGGTCCCCAGGGCTGACCGTGCAGCTGTTCCCAGGGTTCTGTTGGGTCACCGGAGTCCCGATCACCTGATGAAGCAGGGGAAAGCCCTATGATTAAGCTGTGGTCACGAACTGCGGCAATCAAAGGGTTAAGTGCTAGAAAGCAGAGCTTTTCTCCCCCTCCAAACACTCACAAAGGCTGCTCCATGAACCGAGCTGTGAAGTACAGCTCTGTTCCTAGCACAGCTGCGGTGCTGGAAGCCGCAAAACCCTTGTTCTGTAGTGACGCCAAAAGACATCGCTGCAGCAAATGACCTGAATTGCTTCAAAAGGCGGGGGGTGGTTGTTAACGGGTTAAGTGCACGGCAATACCCTGCTGGCCTTAGAGGCAGCTGATTGACATTGAGCTGTTACGTAGTCTATGATCTTCAATTATCTTGTTGAATTTATTAGTTGTTGTCCTCTAAGGCCGTGTTCACACGGCTTATTCACGGCGGATTTGTGAGCTGGATTGCGCTCGCAAATCGGCTGTGAATAAGTGCGGGGCCGGAGCGCGGCGGGAGCGCCGCCCCGGCAATAGACTGTCATTATCTACGGGGCGTTTGCGCCGAAATAAGTGCATGATTTTCTCCCCCGCGGCGGATTCGCGAGCGGGGAGGAGCGACGGAATCCACTGTTCTCTATGAGAGAAGTGGATTACCGTAATTACTCCGACGGATTGGCGCCGTACTGCAGCGCAAATCCGGCGGGGAGTACGGCGCCAATCCGCGGACAAATAAGCCGTGTGAACGAGGCCTAAGGGTAAGTTCACATGGCTGATTTGGACGCTGAATTTTCAGTGTCCAAATCAGCGTCAATACCTTGTCTGAAAAGTGCCTCAAAGACACCTTTTCAAACAAGGTTTTTTAAACACTGATTTCTTTCTGAAACATCCATACAAATTAATAGCCGGGGCAAAAACAGCGCAGAAAAACACATCTAAAAACGGTTCGAGGTTTTGAAACTCTCCATTGATTCTTATGGGGATTTTCAGAATTGAAAACTTTTCAAGAATTGACATGATACCTTGGGCGACATGCATGAAGGCGCGTCGAAGTAAATAGTCGCGTCTCATTTTCAGTGTATAATGCGCCTGATGTATGAAAGTGGTTTTGTGCGATTATTAATGGTGTGTAAAGTTCGACGCACCTCGTCAGTGTTATAGGCGCATTGCGGAACGTAGTTACATAAGTAATGCACCAAACATGTATAAAGGCTATAGATAGGCTGGAAATAAAAGAAAAGTCATTAGAATAGCATGTCAGTGAATAGAAACTATGGTACTGATCCAACTTGGAGGACCACAGACCTGTGCTGTGCTGGCTCTTGCTGTATGTAGAATAAAGGGTGAGAGCAGCAAAAATACATTTCAAATTTAATGTAGTAAAAATTAAAAATTTTACAATAGTAACAACAGCATCAGTGGGTTATTTAATGTAATTTTATCTTAAGATTCTATGAATTTTAAATACATTTTATAGAAGATATATTTATATTTTTGGGATATTATATATTTTTATATTAATTTTATATGATACATTTTTCATTAAATTTAAATAAATACATTTTATATAGTTTGATAATTAGAATAAATCACTTTTTATTATTGTGCTGTTGTAAGTTGAGAAATATTGGACATTTTTTTCCCTAACAGCAAATCTAGCTCCACTTCGTCTCCTCAGGCTCAGGCACCACATTGAAACAGGTCTGCCTGTCGGAGTAGTAATGCGCCTAGTTTTGCCGAACCACATACATATACTCTGTTTCCCCGAAAGTAAGACATCCCCCGAAAATAAGACCTAGTGCATTTTTTTATGCAATTCAGAGTGTATGTGTCTTACAAATGTGGTGCGACATACCTCCATAACGTCGCCAGAACACCCCCAGAACGCTCCCTCATGTTGGGCGCATTCGAAAGTGTCGAGTCTTACGAACAATGCGCCTAACACATTCATTAGGTGCATTAGACATCGTAGCCGGCTCAGTTAGGTGCATTGTACGCCAGAAAAAGCCTTTCATATATGTCACCCCTTGTTTTAGCGCCCAAAACAGCATCAAAGAAGCACAAAAAACGCATGTAAAAACCTCGTCGTATGTGAACTACAACACTGCTTTACATAGGAATCAATGAAAATTAATTGAGGGCGTTTTGGAGGCTTTTTTGACAAGGAAATGCTCCCAAAATAGAGTCACAATCAGCCGTGTGAACAGACCCTTAGGGGTCTGTTTTCAGATGCGTGTTTGGCGCCGTCTGTCGGACCCTAAATGGACCCAAATATGCACCTAATAATGTGTAGTGTGATTTACATTGCTTTCAATGTAAAACACACATCGGCATTCACACTAGTGATCTCCGATGCGCATCTCATTGCGTCTTTCAGATCCATTAAAAAAATTGACATAATTTCTTGATCCGTTTGACGCAGCAGACGCCCTATTAAAAACTATAGGGTGCGATCCTGCTGCAGCCAAAACGCAGCCAAAGACGCACCTGTGAGTTGCATGCATTTTGGATGCGCTTTTGGATGCTATTTTCTGATCAAACACGAATCCATAAATGCAGTGTGAACAGACCCTAAGCAATTATCTTTTTCTTTTTGAGATTTATTTCTAAAATATTTCTTAGATTTTTCCTTCTACCTATACAATTTGTAGATTTTGTGCTCCCTTTTCGTGCTGCCTAGTGACAAATGTCCTTGACGGTTTTAGAAGAAGTAGCTGTCTGGTTTGAAAGTGGAAATTTTTGCAACACTTGTTCTAAGGTTGAGCGGGTTTTTGATTCACTAGTCTAATGTTCAGTGCGGATGGGATAAACTGCCTTCCGCCCACGTGCTGGAAACCAGCTCTGCTGTGACAAATCGGCCCTGGGTAGCACAGAGGAACCTCAATGTCACTTTGAAATACTCACTGTCACCTTGTAAACCACTATTTATGTGATATTTATGGGCCGCGCTCCATTTATGTTATTGCAGGTATTGAGTGGAACATTTTAACCACTCACCACATCCAGTGACAGGGAGAAGTTACCTTAAATGCGCTGAGGTTTACTGCTCTGTATTAGTTTTGTGAGTCAAAGCTGATTACTAAGTGACTGGGGGTTATAGTCCTATAGTGGTAGTGTCGTACGGGGTGCAGCTGAGCTGTATTATACCATGCAGATTACCTCTTATTGCTATGCTGCCTCTGTACTTGCATCAAACTACAGGGGTAAAGGTGCAACAGGGCAGTTAGAGGTAATGAGTGGTGCTGGACCAACACAAATTTTATAAAAAATCGTCATCCTTCCCCAAACCCTTAGTGTAACCACTTGTGGGCACTCTAAGTTGCATATGATTGCTATCCATAGCCAATCAAACCCAATTGGTGTTGAGTGGGGTGCCAATAGAGTTGGACTGAGTAGCCTGGGGCCAGAAGTGTAACCTGAGGCTCCTGGGCCATAATGCACAATGTAAACTGTGGCCCCACAGGTGCCATGTGTCTTTTCTAATACAGATGTCTACTGGTGTGGAAAAATAACATTGGGCCCCTAAGTGCTAAAGGCCGGATAGTGACTGTTTGGTCTCCACCTTCTATAGCTACATCCCTGCCTGTAGTTAGGTTATTCGTAGGGCCACCAGTGAAGTTGATTCTTGCGGCCCAGTTATGGAGTTGATTTTTGGGCTCCACCAGCGTAGTTGATTCTTACGGTCCACCAGTGGAGTTGATTCTTACGGTCCACCAGTGGAATGGTTTCTTGGGACCCACCAGTGAAGTTGATTCTTGCGGCCCAGTTATGGAGTTGATTCTTGGGCTCCACCAGCGTAGTTGATTCTTACGGTCCACCAGTGGAGTTGATTCTTACGGTCCACCAGTGGAATGGTTTCTTGGGGCCCACCAGTGAAGTTGGTTCTTACAGTGCACCAGTGGAGTTGGTTCTTGGGGCCCATCAGTAGAATTGACTCTTGGGGCCCACCAGTGAAGTTAATTGTTGGGGCCCACCAGTGGAGTTAATTCTTGGCGCCCACCAGTGGAATATTTTCTTGTGGCCTACCAGTGAAGTTGGTACTTGGAGCCATGAGTGGAACGGATTCTTGGGGTCTACCAGTGGAGTTGATTCTTGGGTTCACCAGTGGAGTTGGTTTTTGGGGCCCAGCAGTGGAGTTGGTTCTTGGGGCCCATCAGTGGAATTGACTCTTGGGCCCCGCCAGTCGAGTTAATTCTTGGGACCCAGTGAAGCTGGTTCTTGGAGACACGAGTGGAACAGATTCTTGGGGTCTACCAGTAGAGTTGATTCTTGGCGTCCGCCAGTTGAATTAATTCTTAAGACCCACCAGTGGAGTTATACCTAGGGCCAACTAAGAGCTGATTCTTGGGGCCCACCAGGGGAATTGATTCTGGTTACCTGCAGCCACCACTACAAGGAACATATTCAATGCTATACAGGGGATTTAGAGCTTTATATCAGAAAACAAGAAACTTTATATAAAAGTAACAATCCATATATAACATAGGAAGTCGTAAAGTGTTGTAATGTAATAATTTTTTTTTTTAGTAATCTTCTATGCTTTAGCCGATCTCCAGAAACCAAAGACTCCTATAAAAAATGTAGATTACCTGTGTATCCGGCAGTGTCCTGGGCAGAGAGCTCTGACGTGAGCAGAGACTCCCAGAGACATTTTTCTTTTCACGTCTCGTTCATAATTCATGTGATTTCACAGAATAAATGTAACACTGAAAGCCTGGCGGAGAAGCGTCCAGCAGCAAATACCACGTAATGAACGGCTCATGTGTGTTACCTTCCTGATGGATGAACAAAGCGCAGGCCGCATCTGCAAGCAGTGGAATGGAAAGTGTTCTCCTCAGAATACCAGCGAAGGGTTATAGATTTCCTCACAAGTCTTCCCGCATTCTTATTATTACAAAGCAAGCCGACTAAAGACCATTGGGTCAGCTGAACAGCAGGCGCGTGATGTATTCTGTTTACTAAGGCTAGCTCTAACCAGCAATTTGAAAATTCTGACCAAAATCCACGGCATTTTCACATTGGAGCGCGCTGCTTATAACTTGAGAGAATGGAGACAGTCATGATGATTATGAAAATGTGACTCAATCGCCTAGCACACCGCCGTTATGAATTTCGGGAATCCGGCGGCCCGGCAGGTTACAACATGTTCTCAATTCCCGCTGGACGGTTTTAGTTTTTGGAAAAACCCTCGTAAAAAATCTGTGTTTTGTAATACAGCACAGATTCTCTATTGGGGGGAAAACAAACACGGGTGCGGTCGGATTTTCTGCAAATTTAAAATACTGAATCCGCTGAAAATCTGATGAAAATCCAGCGCAGTGAAGACATAGCCTTAGAACTTGAGAGAATGGAGACAATGATCATGATGGATTATTAGAAAATGCTGACCAAAATCCGCCGCACCGCCGTGGTTGAATTTCGGATTCCCGGTGGAACACTACATTGGGGCTGCGATAATCCAACGTCGGAGCAGCGGAATATACAACATGTTCTATATTCCGCTGGACAGTTTTAGGTTTTGGAAACCCCCAGTACAAAATCTGTGCTGTGTAGACTACAGCACGGATTTTCTATTGAGGGCTACACAGCGCAGGGTACGGTTGGATTTTTGGCAAATTCAAAATATTGAATCCGCTGAAATTCCTACGAAAACCAGCGCAGTGAAGACATAGCCTTAGATTTTGAGAGTAGGAAGACAATGTCCATGCTGGATTAATGGAAAATGCTGGCCAAAATCCACGCCATTTTCACATACCAGGACCACACCGCACCGCCGTGGTCGGGTTTCAGATTCCCGGCAGTACAGTATATTGGGGCTGCGGGAATCCAACGTCGGTCACACTGTCGTGGTTGGATTTAGGATTCCAGGTGGCCCAGTACATTGCGGCTGTGGGAATCCGAAACCGGTCCGGCGGAATATATAACGTGTTCTATGTTTCATTGGACGGTTTTAGTTTTTGGAAACCCTCAGCAGAAAATCCGTGTTGTGTGGACTACAGCACGGATTTTCTTTTGAGGGCTACACAGCGCTAGGTACGGTTGGATTTTCAGTTAATTCAAAATACTGAATCTGCTGAAAATCTGATGAAAATCCAGTGCTGTATAGACATAGGCTTAGACCTTGAGAGTAGGAAGACAATGCTCATGCTGGATTATTGGAAAGTGCTGGCCAAAATCCAACGACATTTTCACATCCCTGGACCACGCCGCACCGTTGTGGTTGGATTTCGGATTCCCAGCAGAACAGTACATTGCGGCTGCGGGAATCCGACGGCAGTCCAGCGGAATATACAACATGTTCTCTATTCCACAAGACGGTTTCAGGTTTTGGAAACCCTTCTAGACCTTGAGCGTAGGGAGACTCTGCTCATGCTGCATTATTTGAAAATGCTGACCAAAATCAGACGGTATTTTGACATCCCTGGACCGCGCCGCACCGCCGCGGTTGGATTTCAGATTCCCGGTAGAACAGTACACTATGGCTGCGGGAATCTGACGTTGGTTGCACCACCGTGGTTGGATTTAGGATTCCAGACGGCCCAGTACATTGCGGCTGCGGGAATCCGACGGCGGTCTGGTGGAATATACAACATGTTCTCTATTCCACCGGACTGTTTCAGGTTTTGGAAACCCTCATAGACCTTGAGAGTAGGGAGACTCTGCTCATGCTGGATTATTTGAAAATGCTGGCCAAAACCCAACGGCATTTTCACATCCCTGGACCGCGCCGCACCGCCATTATCGGTTTTCGGATTCTCGGCGTCCCAGTACATTGGGTCTGCAGGAATACAATATAAATTCAATATAAAGTACACTATAGTCTAGATATATCAACATATCTGAAGTAAGACATGGGGATATTAAGTAAGATCTCTTTCATAAGTATAGCCCCCGGTCTAAGTTAGGAGTGTCTCCTTAATACCTCCTCAACATTGATATATGATATAGATCTCTCCATCAAGCCTCCTCAATCAAAGCAGTAAATAGTATGGGAAATCACCATTACATAATGACCAATGATCTTACCGGTGAAGGGGCAACGCTTGCCAACCCGATACGCGTTTCGCGTTAATCCGCTTTCTCAAGGGGTACTGAGAACCTATAACCCGATCAGTGTTAAATAGTGCCGCACCCATGACGCGCACCTGAAGCATTTTGTGGCGCATGCGTCTTGTTCGGAGGGAGCGACTCCTGTGTCCCACTTCCGGCAGTCCCGTGAAACTGTGCATGGCTGGAAGGGACGCCGCAGCGGAGTCCGGCACCTAGCTCCCACACCGCACATGCGCCCCGCTTCAGAAACATGTTCTATATTCCGCTGGACGGTTTTAGGTTTTGGAAACCCTCAGTAAAAAATCTGTGCAGTGTAGACTTCAGCATGGATTTTCTATTGAAGTCTACACAGCTCTGGGTATGGTTGGATTTTTCGGCGATTTCAAAATACAGCTGAAAATGCAACGAAAATCCAGTGCAGTGTAGACATAGCCTTAGACCGTAAGAGTAGGGAGACAATGCTCATGCTGGATCATCAGATCTACTGGAGGTGTGAATTATAGGACTTGATGTTAATCTATTTCATATTTGCCAATGTTCCAGAATGTTGACTGACAAATAGGAAATGACCAATTTCATACAAATGAACATATAACCCTCCCATTTAATTAACATGTTCCCACAACCCAGGGTGTTCAAATGAAAATTTGAGCACTGGATCCTCCTTATTACACCAAGAATTAAATACAGACTTTAGACCCCTAACCTAATACAGACCAAACTCTTTATACGAATGAAGACCCCTAACCAGACCAGGCACTTACAATGAATGCAGACCCCAGACCAAGCGCTTAAAATGAATGCAGACCCCTGACCAGACCCCTGACCAGACCCCAGACCAGGCGCTTAAAATGAATGAAGACTCCTAACCAGACCCCAGACCAGGCGTTTACAATGAATGAAGACCCATAACCAGGCGCTTAAAATGTATGCAGATCCCTGACCAGGCACTTACAATGAATGCAGACCCCTAACCAGACCCCAGACTAGGCGTTTACAATGAATGAAGACCCATAACCAGACCCCAGACCAGGCGTTTACAATGAATGAAGACCCATAACCAGACCCCAGACCAGGTGCTTAAAATGAATGCAGCCCCCTAACCAGACCACAGACCAGGTGCTTAAAATGAATGCAGCCCCCTAACCAGACCACAGACCAGGTGCTTAAAATGAATGCAGCCCCCTAACCAGACCACAGACCAGGCGCTTAAAATGAATGCAGCCCATAACCAGACCCCAGACCAGACACTTAAAATGAATGAAGACCCCTGACCAGGAGTTTACAATGAATGAAGACCCCTAACCAGACCCCAGACCAGGCACTTAAAGTGAATGCAGACCGCTAACCAGACCCCAGACCAGGCGCTTAAAATGAATGCAGCCCCCTAACCAGACCACAGACCAGGCGCTTAAAATGAATGCAGACCCCTAACCAGACATCCTATACTAACATAAACCCCAGAACACAGCCTTTTAATAAGAAGAAAACCCAGATGAGATCCCCTAAACTAATACAGAACACGGCCCCTAAATAATAACAGGTCCCAAATGAGATACTGTAACCCCTTTAGGACCGAGCGTTTTTTTTTTGGTTTACATGTTCGTTTTTCCTCCTTCCCAGAGCCATAACTTTTTTATTTTTCCACCTACATAGACATATGAGGGCTTTTATTTTGCGGGACAAGATATACTTTCTAATGGTGTTAATCATATTACCATATACTGGGAAAGCGTAAAAAAAATTGTAAGTGGGTCAAAATGTGAAAAATAGGTACTTGCGCCGTGTTTGAGGGTTTACTTTTTCCTATTGTTCACTCTCCGGTATAAATGATGAGTTCTCTGTATTCTGTAGGTTGATACGATTCTGGCAACACCAAATACGTAGGGTTTGCGTTTTGTTATAGGACCATAAAAAAATCCAAACTTTTTCTATTTTTAAAATTTGCGCCGCAGTGCCATTTTATGCAACTAATATATGACTTTTGAGTAAAAGAGAGTATGTCATGTAAAATTGGGGGCGTACTGTCTGCAAATCAATGGGGCGGTATGCGGTGTGTGTCCCAACTCAACATCTCACTGATGACCGCTTTCAAAAATTGGCAAGTATGTTATTAAAAAATAGCCCATAGTGTGTGCCCATTTACAGCTGTAGCATTGGGCCTAGATGGGGAAACAGTTCAACCCAGTAAACACATAGAACGACATATTCAGCTCTGCTTCATCTGCACATAAAGTAAACCTAAGACCATTTATCAAATCACATAGCAACCAGGGCAGATTTGTATCCGGATAGAGCGGTCTGTTCTATTTATCTAGATACAGTGTTTGGGTGGTAAAGTCAGGGACAGGATAATTGGCATAGATAAATGGTTGCATTCATGGCTGGTCCTGGCTATTGGTTACATTCAGGACTTGTCTTCAGCTGTCAGGACCGGAGACAAAACCGATCTCGAGCGTTAACTACTTAGATGCCAAGGTAAACGTTAACACGGCTACTAGGCAGTTATGCAGGGGCCCCCTACCACCTCCGGATCTTCGCAGGGTGCCGACCAATGGCATCAAGAGTCTAGTGAAGGCTTCCAGAACTCCTATCTTACAGCCCCTTATGCCCTGCTAGAGGCCAGAATCGGGGTGTAATAGGAGAGCTGTAACTGCACACTTTTCTGCAGTATGTTAGTATTGCAGAACAGTGTACGAGTGATCACTTTCCCTAGTGGTCAAATACCCTAAGGGTGCGTTCCCACGGCAGAGGACAAATACCGGTCGCAGGGAGGGCTGGCTTTCTCCGCGGTGAGCGGAGAAAAGCCCTCCCCTTTCACATTCACAAGCACAGATTCCATCCGAAAGCCGGACGGAAGATTGTGCCTGTAGAATGCTTTGCGGGCGGAAAAACCGCCGGACGGAAAACCCGTGCAGTGGGGACTGCTGCACGAGTTTTCCATAGAGCACCATTGTGCACATTTTTGGCCGGTTCTTCAGGCGGTCTGCAAATCCGCTTGAAAAACCGGCCGAAAACCCGTGCAGTGGGGACATGCCCTAGGGGTATTTAAGGGGTTTTCTCACTACAAAGATTAGCTTTCAACATGACAGTTAAATGCAGACTTTGGTCAAGAGATGTTACTTGAGATAAGAGACATTTTATGTGCTCTTAGTGCACACGAGTTTCTATGGTTACCTTGTCCCCTGACCATAACTCTGTTATCTGTTTAGAGTAGGGAGTGAGGTTATCATAGACCCAGACAGACCTCACTCCCTCAGTCCAGAGCAAACTAATTATCTCTAACAAGATTACAGATAAGCCATTGCTTTCAGTCCTGACAGCACTTGTCCCTTGTGTTTACTGAAGAGCTAATATCTCCTGCACTTGTCAGTGAAATGGCTCAGCACCTTACAGAGAGGCTAAATATGCTGATCATTGCTATAGAGGAGACGGAGTGAGTGTAAAATTGCTTGTGAATCAGTGAAACAGTGTGGTCAGAAAACCCTTTTAAAATTCCAAGTAAAAAAAAAGTTTTATGACCATAAGTAACATATAAGTTCAAAACACTCCTGCTTTTCCCATTTAACAAATAACCCCCCCCACAATAACTAAAATTAAACATAACTGTCATCTCCATGTCTGTAGTTCAATCTATTAATATATAACCTCATATCTCCCACATGGTGAACGCTATAAAACGATTTAATTCACAACACACTTAAAGGAGTTGTCTCCCTACAGAGTTTCACAGAATGCATGAATGAAATACTCACTTACTGGTTCAGACTGACTCATTTGCATACAGCTCTGTGCTCTGCGCTTTCAGTTGCTAATTAGATCAGATTAGCTGAGAAACTTTTCAAAGTGCTCTCAGAAGGCTTTATCTGATCCCCAAAACAAAAGCCCTAATTACAGTTCTGTTTATTTTACATAAATCAAGCTTTTTACTGCTGAGCAGCATGGACACTGCCTGTCACCTGTGTGATGACATCACTCACTGCTATCTCATTGAACAAACAGCAGGGGGAGATTTGTTTACAGGTCAGTTACTGAGGGAACTGAAATAGCCCGGGAGGTCATAAATTCACTTGTATCTCCTTAGGGAAAACAGAGGAACAAAGCAATTTATTTGGAAAATGTCTTGATGTTGTGTTCCCTACAATTTGAAAGCTATTCTTTGTAGCGAGACAGCCCCTTTAATACAAAGTGATGGTATCAATGAAAGCCATGCTGGATACCAAAATACCTTCTCCCAGTCCTGGGTAAAGTAGCGTTATCTATAGATCAGGAGGGGAAGGCAAATAAACTCTGAGCAGAGAAAATCTCCTGACAATTAATAAATCAGGTTATTTACTACTGACGCATTGGGGCCGGTGCCTATAAATCATCATAATGAAAACCTGCTCAGACGTCTATTAATAACTGGAATAAGGAGAGGCCTCCCTGGTTGTGGTTCTGCTACACTTGTCTCATCTGATGAGAGACCAGACCTCATGGTGACTCCTGATATGTGATGCCCCGCACTCCTATAGAAGTCAATGGGAGGGTGCATTACAATGGTAACTTTGGACTCCCATGCCCATTGAGTTTCACACAGTGCCCAAGTTGCCATTTGGACCATGGCCTAAGTAGATGTACCGAGAACGGATATCACCTCCCTTCCCCTTAGGGCATTGAGAGAGGACAGGGTCTCCTGTTATGGGTGCAATGGGGCTATTAGGCCTTGACACTTGGAGCACTTGCCCCCCGAACCTCTTGACTGGAGCTATTAGGGCAGCACAGTATGAGGCCTTAATCAATATTTACATTAGAGTCACATTATTATGACCAGCAGCACGGACAGCAGCTAGATGGGCTGTGAAGGACTCCAAAAGGTCCTGGTAGGTTGTCACAGATAGCTATATTTCTAGCCATGTGACATGTCGCATTGTTTTGCTGGAAGACCCCAGGGAAGACAATCAACACGTACGGATGTATAAATCGGAAAAGATGGATTCATACCCAAATCGGCTGATTGTGCCTTGCACATGGATGAGTGGCCCAGAAAAGCCAAGAAAACATTCCCCAGACCATAACGCTGCCACCATCAGCTTGTGTTCTTCCAGCAATGGTTGCAGGGGGTTTGTTCTCTGATGTTTCTCCCTTGACACATCAACATCTGCCTATTTAATGAAGCAAAAAACGTGACTCATTGGAAAAGACAACAACTTTGCCAGGTCAAATTCTGTTACTGCCATGAAAATGTAGGCCTTTTCTGCTGATGCAGCTTGGTTAACAGAGGTGCAGTGACATCTGTCATCTTCGGGGCCCCATACACAGTAGGATTAGCATAGGTGCAGTGACATCTGGCTGCTCTGGTGCACCATACTCACTAGGGTTAGCAGAGGTGCAGTGACATCCGTCTGCTCCAGGACCCCATACACAGTAGGGTTAGCAGAGGTGCAGTGACATCTGTCTACTGCAAGGCCCCATACACAGTAGGGTTAGCAGAGGTAAAGGGACATTTGTCTGCTCCAGGACCCATACACAGTAGGGTTAGCAGAGGTGCAGTGACATACGTCTGCTCCAGGAACCATACACAGTAGGGTTAGCAGAGGAGCAGTGACATCCGTCTGCTCCAGGACCCCATACACAGTAGGGTTAGCAGAGGCGCAGTGACATCCGTCTGCTCCAGGACCCATACACAGTAGGGTTAGCAGAGATGCAGTGATATCCGTCTGCTCCGGGCCCCACACACAGTACGGTTAGCAGAGGTGCAGTGACATCCGTCTGCTCCGGGGTTCCATACACAGTAGGGTTAGCAGAGGTGCAGTGAAATCCGTCTGCTCTGGGCCTCATACACTGTAGGGTTAGCAGAGGTGCAGTGACATCCGTCTGCTCCAGGGGCCCCATACACAGTAGGGTTAGCAGAGGTGCAGTGACATCCGTCTGCTCCGGGGCCCCATACACAGTAGGGTTAGCAGAGGTGCAGTGACATCCGTCTGCTCCGGGGCCCATACACAGTAGGGTTAGCAGAGGTGCAGTGACCTCCGTCTGCTCCAGGGCCCCATACACAGTAGGGTTAGCAGAGGTGCAGTGACATCCGTCTGCTCCGGGGCCCCATACACAGTAGGGTTAGCAGAGGTGCAGTGACAACTGTCTACTCCAGGGCACCATACACAGTAGGGTTAGCAGAGGTGCAGTGACATCCGTCTGCTCTGGGGCTCCATACACAGTAGGGTTAGCAGAGGTGCAGTGACATCTGTCTGCTCCAGGGCCCCATACACAGTAGGGTTAGTAGAGGTGCAGTGACATCCGTCTGCTCCAGGGCCCCATACACAGTAGGGTTAGCAGAGGTGCAGTGACATCCGTCTGCTCCAGGGCCCCATACACAGTAGGGTTAGCAGAGGTGCAGTGACATCCGTCTGCTCCAGGGCCTCATACACAGTAGGGTTAGCAGAGGTGCAGTGACATCCGTCTGCTCCGGGGCCCTATACACAGTAGGGTTAGCAGAGGTGCAGTGACATCCGTCTGCTCCGGGGCCCTATACACAGTAGGGTTAGCAGAGGTGCAGTGACATCCGTCTGCTCCGGGGCCCCATACACAGTAGGGTTAGCAGAGGTGCAGTGACATCCGTCTGCTCCGGGCCCCATACACAGTAGGGTTAGCAGAGGTGCAGTGACATCCGTCTGCTCCGGGGCCCCATACACAGTAGGGTTAGCAGAGGTGCAGTGACATCCGTCTGCTTTGGGGCTCCACACACAGTAGGGTTAGCAGAGGTGCAGTGACACCAGTCTGCTCCAGGGCCCCATACACAGTAGGGTTAGCAGAGGTGCAGTGACATCTGTCTGCTCCAGGGCCCCATACACAGTATGGTTAGCAGAGATGCAGTGATATTCGTCTGTTCTGGGGCCCCAATCACAGTAGGGTTAGCAGAGGTGACTCACCTGTGTACATACTATTTTGAGTTATGTCTTGTCTCTAGTTACATCCAAAGCTGCATTCAAGGTTCCTCTTGCAGATGTCTTTTTCCACCATTGCTTTCCAGAGATGACATTTTCTCTCTTATTAGTTGATGCACATTGCTTTGTGTTGCGTCTTATGACCCCCTGAATAACAAGGTCACGGTAGGTGCAGGCGATACAGTACGTAGCACCCAGATGCATGAGCTCTAGTATTGAGGGGTTGGGGAGAGGCTGCATGGATGTGCTGGCAGGGACTTGATGTGCAACATATGCCTTCAGCAGATGGTGATTACTCCGGGTACGGGGAACGAGGAGATACTGCATGTGATTATACTAGATAGATGGCTCCAGCAGTAGAAGGGTGAATCTGCATTATAAATTATAGTGTTGGAGGGGGAGAGTCTGGGAGCTCAAAATGAACACTTCCATCAGAAAGGAGTATTTTGTTCAAACTAATATGCCATTAAAATTTACACATAAGGCTTTGCTCTTCTCTAGCTGCGGTAGTAAAGAGATGGCATGGTGAACTAACCTCAGTTTACTGCAGCTGCTGCTTGTCTAAATGTAGTCTCATTACAAATAGTAGGTAAGGACATGATGCTCTATTGTTCTCTTGACAAACCAAGATAAATATTAGACTATACCAATGACAAGAGCAATACATGAAAGGATAATGGGTTAATCTTTTTCTATAGTTAGAGGTGGGGAGGGGGTACAAGCTTTATTCACACTTATCTATCAGGTCTATCAGGTCCTGCACGGGTTTTCCATCGAGCACCATTTTCGGACAGAATCTGTGCTTCTCAATGGGAGGGGGAGGGCTCTTCTTTGCTCATCGCGGAGAAAACCGGCAAACCGTCCGGTATTTGTCCTATGCCGTGGGGATGCGCCCTTAGGCTACGTGCAATCAGAATCCGACCAGTATTGTACACTCGGTTTTGACTTTTTCCCATGTTTTTCAGATTTCGGCCGCCCCATTCAATTGAACAGTACTATAATCCACAGTTTTCAAGTATTATATATAGAACATGTTCTCCGATTTTGGAATTGGACCTCAGTAAATCAGAGAATTTCGAACAATTTAAAGGGTTTGTACTTTTGATTAAGAAGACTTGAAAGACACCTCAGTGATCATCTATAATCTGTTGGGAACTATCGGCTAGTGTTCGATTTCCTTGCAGCACCTCCACAGGTGAAGTGAAGCATTACACAGTTTATATTGACAGCAATAGGCTGCTCATGTATTGGATGGTGGTACCGGGTCCTCCTGAGGGAGGCATTCTTTGGTGACACTCTTTGCTCTAGCTGATTGATGGAGGTCCTGAATGAAGGGATCCTTATATTTGTGGGATATTTGAAAATGGTTTTCTAAAAAATTCAGGTTTGGGACGTACCAAAGCCGAATATTTTCACTCTGACCCTAACTATAGACCATAGTTGCCAACTTTTGAAAGTGGAAAAGCAGGAGACTGAAGAGGGTGGCAAAGAGCGCACCGCGGCAAAAAATTTGCCCATCTTGTCGGTATGCCACGCCCCTTCAAAAGCCACACCCACTCTGCCTAACTGCATAACGGCTTTGGAAGAAAGCCAGGTAGATGTCCTTATAGCCAGGTAGTAGCCCCCATAACCAGGTAGTGCACCTTACAGGCAGGTAGATGCCCCCTTGTAGCCAAGTAGATGCCCCCTTGTAGCCAGGTAAATGCCCCCTCTGTAGCCAGGTAGATGCCCCCCTTTGTTAGCCAGGTAGATGTCCCCCTTTGTTAGCCAGGTAGTGCCCCCTTTGTTGCCAGGTAGAGCCCCCATTTGTTAGCCAGGTAGTGCCCCCTTTGTTGCCAGGTGATGCCCCCATTTGTTAGCCAGGTAGTGCCCCCTTTGTTAGCCAGGTAGTGCCCCCTTTGTTGCCAGGTGATGCCCCCATTTGTTAGCCAGGTAGTGCCCCCTTTGTTGCCAGGTAGTGCCCCCTTTGTTGCCAGGTGATGCCCCCATTTGTTAGCCAGGTAGTGCCCCCCTTTGTTGCCAGGTAGTGCCCTCTTTGTTAGCCAGGTAGTGCCCCCTTTGTTGCCAGGTAGTGCCCCCTTTGTTAGCCAGGTAGTGCCCCCTTTGTTGCCAGGTGATGCCCCCATTTGTTAGCCAGGTAGTGCCCCCTTTGTTGCCAGGTAGTGCCCCATTTGTTAGCCAGGTAGTGCCCCCTTTGTTGCCAGGTAGTGCCCCCTTTGTTTACCCAGGTAGTGCCCCCTTTTTTGCCAGGTTATGCTCCCATTTGTTAGCCAGGTTGTGCCCCCTTGTTTGCCAGGTAGTGCCCCCTTTGTTGCCAGGTAGTTGCCCCCTTTGTTAGCCAGATAGTGCTCCCTTTGTTGCCAGGTGGTGCCCCCTTTGTTCGCCAGGTAGTGCCCCCTTTGTTTGCCAGGTAGTGCCCCCTTTGTTGCCAGGTGATGCCCCCATTTGTTAGCCAGGTAGTGCCCTCTTTGTTAGCCAGGTAGTGCCCCCTTTGTTGCCAGGTGATGCCCCCATTTGTTAGCCAGGTAGTGCCCCCTTTGTTGCCAGGTAGTGCCCCCTTTTTGCGAGGTGATGCCCCCATTTTTTAGCCAGGTAGTGCCCCCTTTGTTGCCAGGTAGTGCCCCCTTTGTTAGCCAGGTAGTGCCCCCTTTGTTGCCAGGTAGTGCCCCCCTTTGTTAGCCAGGTAGTGCCCCCTTTGTTGCCAGGTGATGCCCCCATTTGTTAGCCAGGTAGTGCCCCCTTTGTTAGCCAGGTAGTGCCCCCTTTGTTAGCCAGGTAGTGCCCCCTTTGTTGCCAGGTAGTGCCCCCTTTGTTAGCCAGGTAGTGCCCCCTTTGTTGCCAGGTGATGCTCCCATTTGTTAGCCAGGTTGTGCCCCCATTTTTTAGCCTGGTAGTGCCCCCTTTGTTGCCAGGTAGATGCCCCCTTTGTTAGCCAGGTAGTGCCCCCTTTGTTGCCAGGTGATGCCCCCCTTCGTTAGCCAGGTAGTGCCCCCTTTGTTGCCAGGTGATGCCCCCATTTGTTAGCCAGGTAGTGCCCCCTTTGTTAGCCAGGTAGTGCCCTCTTTGTTAGCCAGGTAGTGCCCCCTTTTTTAGCCAGGTAGTGCCCCCTTTGTTGCCAGGTAGAGCCCCCCTTATAGCTAATAAAAATAAAATAATAAATTCCACTTACCTCACCGGGCTCCCTGCAGCACGTCCGAGGCTGCCGACTGAGTAGTCTCAGCGTCGCAGGGGATGTGAGTGCAGCCGCGCGTCACTCCCCCTGCGCCGCTGACCTGTATGTACGGCGCACACCGGCCGGCGCTGTACATACAGGAGGAGAAGGGAGGAGGGGAACGATCCCTCCTGCCTCCTCCCCGCACACCGGCGCTGTATATACAGGGGGAGAAGGGAGGAGGGGAGCGATCCCTCCTGCCTCCTCCCTGCACAGTAAGACTACGGACGGGTTAGCTGACGCTGCGGCCGCTTCACCCGACTTTAGGTGCGGCCCGTCGGCGGCATAGTAGCGCACCAGCGCTACTCTTGCGCCGCGGTCATTTAAAGGACTCCCGCTGCCTGCTGGCGGAGGGAGGAATGCCAACTTTGCCGGGAGGGCACGGGGGGGACCCCAAATAGCGGGACCCCCCGGCAAAAGCGGGAGAGTTGGCATGTATGCTATAGACCCATTCCTAAACCTGACCAAAACCATAGCCCTAACACTAAACTGGGATTAGGGACAGGTTTTTTTTGTGCTGGGCTTAAATTGGTTAACTTACCCAATTACTGGCGCTTCAGTGTCACTTCTGTTTGATGTCACTTCTGGTCTAATGTCACATGGGTAACCCTAATATGGCATTCAGTCGAAATTGAGATGGAAGTGATGCCAACGACAATGCCAGGAACTGGGTAAGTAAACCTAGTTAAATCCTGCAAATAAAAACTAACCCTAATTTATAGTTAGGGTTGATTCGGGCTGACCCGAACTGAAGCGCTCGGATTCAGGTCAGATTTGACATAGACCCTAATCCGAAGCACATCACTAGTCTAAAGAAATTTTACAGAATCAGAAAATATCATTGTTTCCATCCAAAAACAGCGCCACACTTGTTCACAGGCTGTATATGAAATTGCACCTAAGTCCCATTCACTACAATGAATCTGAGCTGCAATACCAGACACATTCCATGGACAGGAGTGGCGCTGTTTCTAGAAGAAAGATGGCGTATTTCCTAATCCTGCACGACCCCTTTAAATGCTGTTTTTCAGCGCTGTAGGTGAGTCTACAACAATGGCTGAAATACCCGCGCACAGTAGAACGTGTTGTATTTCCAGTTATATTGAGGTCGTATAGGATCATGCTCCGATGTGTTTCATCAGTCTCCTCCTGTGACTTGCTCTCATTCTTGAGAACATAAACAGAAAGCAGCTGATAAATTTCACCGACTTGTTCCCAAGGCCTCGCTGGCCCCTGACTGGTATTGACTGTAAACTGATTAGACTGTATAGTAAATATGAACACGGAGAGTAGTTCAAAGAGTCAAAAGCAAATCATTGCTTGATTATATTGTTTTATCGATGAGAGAAACTACCCGGAGGAACAAACCATGTGGGTGGGTGTTACGCCGGCAGATGCCCTTAAGGCCTTATGCGCACAGCTTGTACAGATTTGTAGTATTGTGCCAGGGTGTATAGTATAGTGTAGTATGGTATAGTATAGTGTAGTGTAATATAGTATAGTATAGAGTAGTGTAATATAGTATAGTGTAGTATGGTATAGTATAGTATAGTGTAGTGTAATATAGTATAGTGTAGTGTAATATAGTATAGTGTAGTGTAGTATGGTATAGTATAGTGTAGTGTAATATAGTATATTGTAGTATGGTATAGTATAGTGTAGTGTAGTATGGTATAGTGTAGTATGGTATAGTATAGTGTAGTGTAATATAGTATAGTGTAGTGTAATATAGTATAGTATAGTGTAGTATGATATAGTATAGTGTAGTGTAATATAGTATAGTGTAGTGTAATATAGTATAGTGTAGTGTAATATAGTATAGTGTAGTATGGTATAGTGTAGTGTAATATAGTATAGTGTAGTATGGTATAGTATAGTGTAGTGTAATATAGTATAGTGTAGTGTAATATAGTATAGTATAGTGTAGTATGGTTTAGTATAGTGTAGTGTAATATAGTATAGTGTAGTGTAATATAGTATAGTATAGTGTAGTATGGTATAGTATAGTGTAGTGTAATATAGTATAGTATAGTGTAGTGTAATATAGTATAGTGTAGTATGGTATAGTGTAGTGTAACATAGTATAGTGTAGTGTAATATAGTATAGTAAAGTGTAGTATGGTATAGTATAGTATAGTGTAGTGTAGTATAGTATAGTATAGTACAGTGTAATATAGTGTAGTGTAGTGTAGTATGGTATAGTATAGTACAGTGTAATATAGTGTAGTGTAGTGTAGTATGGTATAGTGTAGTATGGTATTGTATAGTATAGTATAGTGTTGTATAGTATAATGTAGTATGATATGGTATGGTATAGTATAGTGTATAGTATGGTGTAGTGTAGTATGGTATAGTATAGTATAATGTAGTATGCTATAGTATAATATAGTGTAGTGTAATATAGTATAGTGTAGTGTAGTATGGTATAGTATAGCGTAGTGTAGTATAGTATAGTGTAGTATAGTGTAATATAGTATGGTATAGTGTAATGTAGTGTAATATTGCATAGTATAGTGTAGTGTAGTATGGTATGGTATAGTATAGTATAGTGTAGTGTAGTATGGTATGGTATAGTATAGTATAGTGTAGTGTAGTATAGTATAGTGTAGCATAGTGTAGTATGGTATAGTATAGTATAGTGTAGTGTAGTATAGTGTAGTGTAGTATGGTATGGTATAGTATAGTGTAGTGTAGTATAGTATAGTACAGTGTAGTGTAGTGTAGTATGGTATGGTATAGTATAGTGTAGTATAGTATATTATAGTGTAGTATAGTGTAGTATGGTATGGTATAGTGTATGTGTTGTATAGTATAGTGTAGTGAGGCTCAGACTGGCCTAAAGAGAAGTAGGGAAAACCCACAATGAGCCCCTTTCAGGGAGAAAGACAGAGTAAAAGAGGTAGAAAGCAAGAGACATGTGCGGTCATGTACAATAGCTGTAGATTGAGCTCCAAGAATTAACTTGGCATCACAGTTCAACACTGAGTGTTGTATAGTGTAGTCTAGTCAATTCTAATATAGTATAGTGTAGTATAGTATAGTGTAGCATAGTTTAGTGTAGTGTAGTCCAGTATAGTACATAGTAGTATAGTGTAGTGTAGTCTAGTGTAGTGCATGGTAGTATAGTGTAGTGCATGGTAGTATAGTGTAGTGTAGTCTAGTGTAATGCATGGTAGTATAGTGTAGTGCATGGTAGTATAGTGTAGTGTAGTCTAGTGTAGTGCATGGTAGTATAGTGTAATGCATGGTAGTATAGTGTAGTGTAGTCTAGTGTAGTGTAGTCTAGTGTAATGCATGGTAGTATAGTGTAATGCATGGTAGTATAGTGTAGTGTAGTCTAGTGTAGTGCATGGTAGTATAGTGTAGTGTAGTCTAGTGTAGTGCATGGTAGTATAGTATAGTGTAGTCTAGTGTAGTGCATGGTAGTATAGTGTAGTGTAGACTAGTGTAGTGCATGGTAGTATAGTGTAGTGTAGACTAGTGTAGTGCATGGTAGTATAGTGTAGTGTAGTCTAGTGTAGTGCATGGTAGTATAGTATAGTGTAGTCTAGTGTAGTGCATGGTAGTATAGTGTAGTGTAGACTAGTGTAGTGCATGGTAGTATAGTGTAGTGTAGACTAGTGTAGTGCATGGTAGTATAGTGTAGTGTAGTCTAGTGTAGTGCATGGTAGTATAGTGTAGTGTAGTCTAGTGTAGTGCATGGTAGTCTAGTGTAGTGCATGGTAGTATAGTGTAGTGTAGTCTAGTGTAGTGCATGGTAGTATAGTATAGTGTAGTCTAGTGTAGTGCATGGTAGTATAGTGTAGTGTAGTCTAGTGTAGTGCATGGTAGTATAGTGTAGTGTAGTCTAGTGTAGTGCATGGTAGTCTAGTGTAGTGCATGGTAGTCTAGTGTAGTCTAGTGTAGTGCATGGTAGTATAGTTTAGTGTAGTCTAGTGTAGTGCATGGTAGTATAGTGTAGTGTAGACTAGTGTAGTGCATGGTAGTATAGTGTAGTGTAGTCTAGTGTAGTGCATGGTAGTATAGTGTAGTGCATGGTAGTATAGTGTAATGCATGGTAGTATAGTGTAGTGTAGTCTAGTGTAGTGCATGGTAGTATAGTGTAATGCATGGTAGTATAGTGTAGTGTAGTATAGTGTAGTGTAGACTAGTGTAGTGCGTGGTAGTATAGTGTAATGCATGGTAGTATAGTGTAGTGTAGTCTAGTGTAGTGTAGTCTAGTGTAGTGCATGGTAGTATAGTGTAATGCATGGTAGTATAGTGTAGTGTAGTCTAGTGTAGTGCATGGTAGTCTAGTGTAGTGCATGGTAGTATAGTGTAGTCTAGTGTAGTGCATGGTAGTATAGTATAGTGTAGTCTAGTGTAGTGCATGGTAGTATAGTGTAGTGTAGTCTAGTGTAGTGCATGGTAGTATAGTGTAGTGCATGGTAGTATAGTGTAATGCATGGTAGTATAGTGTAGTGTAGTCTAGTGTAGTGCATGGTAGTATAGTGTAGTGTAGTCTAGTGTAGTGCATGGTAGTATAGTGTAGTGTAGACTAGTGTAGTGCATGGTAGTATAGTGTAGTGTAGTCTAGTGTAGTGCATGGTAGTATAGTGTAGTGCATGGTAGTATAGTGTAATGCATGGTAGTATAGTGTAGTGTAGTCTAGTGTAGTGCATGGTAGTATAGTGTAATGCATGGTAGTATAGTGTAGTGTAGTATAGTGTAGTGTAGTCTAGTGTAGTGCGTGGTAGTATAGTGTAATGCATGGTAGTATAGTGTAGTGTAGTCTAGTGTAGTGTAGTCTAGTGTAGTGCATGGTAGTATAGTGTAATGCATGGTAGTATAGTGTAGTGTAGTCTAGTGTAGTGCATGGTAGTATAGTATAGTGTAGTCTAGTGTAGTGCATGGTAGTATAGTGTAGTGTAGACTAGTGTAGTGCATGGTAGTATAGTGTAGTGTAGACTAGTGTAGTGCATGGTAGTATAGTGTAGTGTAGTCTAGTGTAGTGCATGGTAGTATAGTATAGTGTAGTCTAGTGTAGTGCATGGTAGTATAGTGTAGTGTAGACTAGTGTAGTGCATGGTAGTATAGTGTAGTGTAGACTAGTGTAGTGCATGGTAGTATAGTGTAGTGTAGACTAGTGTAGTGTAGACTAGTGTAGTGCATGGTAGTATAGTGTAGTGTAGTCTAGTGTAGTGCATGGTAGTATAGTGTAGTGTAGTCTAGTGTAGTGCATGGTAGTATAGTGTAGTGTAGTCTAGTGTAGTGCATGGTAGTATAGTGTAGTGTAGTCTAGTGTAGTGCATGGTAGTATAGTGTAGTGTAGTCTAGTGTAGTGCATGGTAGTCTAGTGTAGTGCATGGTAGTATAGTGTAGTCTAGTGTAGTGCATGGAAGTATAGTGTATTACATGGTAGTATAATGTAGTGTAGTTTAGTGTAGTGCATGATAGTATAGTGTAGTCTAGTGTTGTGCATGGTAGTATAGTGTAGTGTAGTTTAGTGTAGTGCATGATAGTATAGTGTAGTCTAGTGTTGTGCATGGTAGTATAGTGTAGTGTAGTTTAGTATAGTGCAGTGTTGTGTAATATATTATAGTAAACTATAATGTAGTGTAGTACAGTATAGTGCAGTCAGGGCTGTGGAGTCGGAGTCATGGAGTCGGTGCCTATTTTCGTCATAAAATGGACCGACTCTGACTCCCAAAATATATAATAAGTTGGTCCAGTTTGTTCGATGCAGTGCAAAGAGCATGAGGAATTGGGTCCGGCCAGTGCTACTGCTCCTATATCTTCAGCCTTATCACATGAGGAGTGTAACTGATGACATGGAGCAGGCAAAGCGCTGCCCCAGGGGAAAAGATTCTGCTCCCATGGCAAACAGATTTCAGCAAAATTTTTCAAAGAAGTAGAAGAGTTCAACCATTCATCAAAACTGACTGTGGCTAAGGAAATTCCTTTATACCCTGACATTGTTAGAGATGTTGCCCCTGTGGTCACCACTTTGCCCCCAACCCAAGTTAGTGTAGAGAGGCCGTTCTCTAGCCTGGAATTTAAAGAGATCAGATTTTGAGGTCATGTATGCAGGATCTGATGGGAGGGAATAGTATTTTCTCAGAACAAATTCAGAGACTCCACAAATTTCCTGCAGTGTTTTGCATATTTACAATTTTTTTGTGTTCTAAAGTCATATGATATCCAATAAATATATTTTACGCTGACAAGCAAAAGGGTAACAATGTTTTGAAAATTTTGACTTCAGGCTCCATATCCCCACCCTCCACTACAGCTTCGTACATGAGGCTACTGTAATTTTTATATACAGTTTATCTTAAACTATCTTATACATAAATTTGACTTGCAAGTATTTAGCATCTGCTTAGTTCTGCAGATTCTTTCCTGTAACTGCATTGTTACTGTTTTGTTCCTAAAAATCAAAGTTTATTTTTTTATTATTTTGTTAGTATTTGGTAAATCCTCCTTTGGTTTTCAGCACTGCCTGAATCCTTCTGGGCTCTGAATCAGATTCAAGCAGGTCTTGACCAAAATCTGATTCCTTTGGGTTTTTTTCTCACATTCCCCAAAGTTGGGCAGACTGGACTTGGTACAAATATCAGCTTTTTCTTCAACTCTACCCACAAGTGTTTCAAAAGAAACAAAACATTGTTACCCTTTTGCTTGTCAGTGTCTGTTCTACCTAAAACAGCTTGATTATTGTATCATAAGGTGATAAACAGCCGGATGTTACCATTTTACTACAGTAACGTTATCACTTAAACATGCGCCATGTATGAGGGAGTCAGGAATCGGAGTTGGAGTCGGGAGTCGGAGGTTTGGGAAACTGAGGAGTCGGAGTCAGGGCTTCGGCTTGCCAACTCCACAGCCCTGAGTGCAGTGTAGTATAACTAAGTATAGTGCAGTGTACTGTAGTATAGTATACAAGTGCATCTCAAAAAAATTGAATATCACTGAAAAGATAATTGATATCAATAATTTAAGTCAAATAGAGAAACCCATACATTGTATAGACTCATCACAGTATGAATTACAAGGTTCAATATAATACATTGTGAGCCCTATAACAAATACAAAGATAGTCCTGGAGAACTCCTTTAATTTTAAATGATATTCTAGTTTTTTGAGATGCACTAGTATAGTAGTGTAGTATAGTATAGCATAGTATAGTGTAGTCCAGTATAGTGCAGTGCACTATAGTCTAGTATAGAGCATTGTTTTGTAGTATAGTATATTATAGTATAGTGTAGTGTAGTACAATATAGTGCAGTGTAGTATGGTTTAGTATGGTGCAGTGTACTGTAGCATAGTATATAGTAGTGTAGTATAGTGTACTATATTTTAGTATAGTGCAGTATAGTATAGTGTAGTATAATGTAGTATAGTGCAGAGTAATGTAGTATAGCATATTGTAGTGTAATGTAGTATAGTTCAGTGTAGTGTAGTCTAGAATAGTACAGTGTTATGTAGTATAGTATATTATAGTATAATGTAGTGTAGTCCAGTAAAGTGCAATGTTGCGTAGTACAGTGTATTGTAGTCTAGAATAGTGCAGTGTTGTGTAGCATAGTATATTATAATATAGCATAGTATATTATAGTGGAGTCCAGTATAGTGCAGTGTATTCTAATATAGTGCATTGTTTTGTAGTATATTATAGTTTAGCATTGTATAGTATAGCATAGTATAGAGTAGTATGGTCTAGCATAGTGCAGTGTTTTGTAGTATATAATACTATAGTATGGTTTGGTGATATTGGAACAGGAGTGACATCAGTCGTGCAGTGCCACCAGACCAAGTGCTGTTGAACAGTTAGGTTACCCCTAATACACGTAAATACCCCAGCCCCAAATTAGAGTTATTGTCATTTTTTTTTTTTTAGATTTCTGCCAAAATTGGTCCACCCCAAATCAAAGCGCTGAGATTCAGGTCGAATTTGATTTTGACCCGAATCCAAAGTGTAACACTTATCACAGACCACAACTTCCCATCAGCAGGACTTACTGGTTGTTCAAATTCTCTTCTCCCCCCTGGACTGGATGCTCCTATCTTGTTTGCCTTTGTTAGGAACGTTGCTTAAAGGGGTTGCCTCACTACATTGATTCTTCTTACCTCAGTCCTGTTTTCTTGGTTTCACTTTGAATTCAGGGGCGTGTTTACTGGCTTCTAGTAGAAGCTAGGTCTGTAGCTATAGCAACCAGTGCTGGCAGCCTATCAGGATAGATCAAACAGGTCTGTAGCTATAGTGACCTGAGGAGCTGATGCAGCCCATACAAGAGGGGATATCTAGGAATAGGTAGGACACTGTTGATGGACACATATTGCAAAGTGACTTGTTTTTGCAAGATCTTTAACATAAAAAGCAATCCCTGTAGTGAGACAACCCCTTTAAATCTACAATATCCATAGAAAAGAAGGACAAGTCCAACCGGCGCTGGAGCACCCTCCCCTACCCTTTGGGCTCCATACCCACCACAGGGCACTCTCTGTATGGTCAGATACTTCCTCATGGTGGGGCCATGCTTGTACCTGCAGTTTTCTCTACCCTGTATAGGCCCCATCGCCGTCCCAGTAAATAGACTCTTTAAGAAATACATGTGTTCCCATCACTTTTTCCGTGCGCCCGCGGCGTTCTCATTATCGTTGTGTTAAATACACATGGTATTAACGTGCCGCTATTTAAAATGTCACAATAGGTATGAAAATCTCCGGAGTGCGACCAAGGCAATATTAATACTTGTCCATGAACGTGACTCACAAGATTAACACCTTCTTCAACAAACAAGTGAGTGCCTGGAGGAGCACAGCTGCGGATCTTTAGAAGACATAATCCAGGTGCTCCTTGTCCCTCTCTTGTTAGATTTAGGTTATATTTGTTATATGTTGATACATAAAGCTTAAAGGGGTTTTGCCACGATCTAATGTTGACGTGGGATCCTCCAAAATAGGTATTTAATCACTTTCCTAAATATATATGTCATCAAAAAAAGTTAAGCCTCTGAGAGCTACAGCCTGACTTACATGCACTTGGTTTCCTGACAGTTTATATTAGACACGACCAGGAGCTGATCTGGCCACGCTTGCGTTGTTTGCACTTCTTATCTGATGGCAGGGAACATGAACCAGCTTTGAAGGGACTGGGGAGAAAGATCCTGTGTCTTTTGTGTAGAGAATCCACTGGTTGTAATGTAATTATCTGAGTAAACATGCAGATGCTCCCTGGCTCTCTGCTCAGCCCCCTCCCTCTCCTGAAGGAATGAAAGAAGGCTGCCTGCTGAGAGCTTATCTTCTCTCCTGAGCAAATAAGAGGAAGAAATAAAACGCATATAGCTTTTGCACAATACAGTTCTCCTCTGTGGATTAGTAAAACAATGTTTGCTCAACTACAGAGACTGAGTATCAGGAGCGTGCATGGGAGGTGAAGCGATAACATCACAGAGGAGGTACTTGTTTGTTTAAACACAGAAACACAACGCCCCTTTTTCAAGTCACAAGATTGGAGTATCAGCCTGTTAGGTGAGGAACTCACTTCTTGGCAAAAACCCTTTTAAAGGGTTCCTCGCTTTGTACAGTTGCTTTTTGTCAGAAGGGTCAGAGGCTAACAAGCTGATCACAGAGTATCTCATTGCTGGCACCTCCAAAGATCAAATGGAGAACCTGGCAGCAAGTGTTGAGTTACCCTGCAGCGCCTCCAGAGGGGAAATGAAGAATAACACCGTAAAAATTTAAATCAACAAGCTGTTGGTGTGATCTGTGGACTTGGTGGGTCCTCCAGGGAGAGAGAGACACTCTTCGTAGAAACCAGTTGTTTGTAGTACCGGTTCTTATCACCTTATCACATCAGGATACCTTAAAGGGGGTTTCTCACCATGCTGTTTCACTGATTCACAAGCAGCTTTTCATTCACTCTGGTCTTGTCAGAATGTGGGTGGTGCTATAGCAGTGATTAGCATATTTAGCTCCCCTATAACTAGCTGAGCCATTACAAAGGCATAAACGCAGGAGATGTCCCATTAGGGCAGCACCATTTTTTTGGTGTACTTTGCGCCAAAAAGCTAATGCCCTATTCTCTATATAAATGAACTGTAGAACACCAAAATTAGGCTCATTATACGCCAGGCACGACACATTCGAATGCGCCTGAAGTAGGCGCATCAAATATGTGAGCAATGATATGCTATGCTCCTAACTTAGGGGTATCAATTCTATTATCCAAGGTTCATTCATTCAGGCGCACTATACACGCTTTAATGCACCTTAAAACTGGCGTGGTGGCGCCTCTTTTCTGACATGTCTCCCTTAAGCTTTAGTAAACAAAGCTACAAGTGCTCTGAGGAGTGAAAACAATTGCTTATGTGTAAACAAAAGCTAATCTTGTTAGAGATGACTGTCCCTCCACAGTGAGCTCAGGACCATGGTGACATCACTCCCTGCTCTGTCTAATCAGGAAGGAAGATATGTTCGTAACCAGAGAAACCTGTGTGCACTCAGAGCAAATAAAATCTCTCTTATCTCCTGACCAAGGTAAAATCAAAAGACTAATGTAATTAGAAGTCTTCAATTACCTGCACCTTCATGTTGAAAGCTAATCTTTAATGTGGTTGGGACTGGAAAAGTACAAGGGCTGTGGAATCATTGGTGATAAGGACCGGAGGTAACTAGGGCCAGGTACTTAAAGGGGTTTTGCCACGATGTAATGTTGACGTGGGATCCTCCAAAATGGGTTTTTAATCACTTTTCTAAATATATGTGATTACAAAAATTGCAGTCTGAGAGAGCTACAGCCTTCCTTACATGCCCTTGGTTACTTCAAAGCTTCTACTAGATACGACCTGACAAGAGCTGCTGTCTGCTGGCCGGGCTTGCGCAGAGAGAGCTTCTTATCTGATGAGACTGAGCTGCAGAAGTTTTTAAGGCACCGTGTAGAAAAATGTTTTCTTTTGTATACAGAATAAACTAGTTGTAGTGTAATTAGATCCCTGCTTTATCTGATGACAGGGAACATGAAGGAGCTTTCAAGCTGCTGTGGAGAAAAGGTGTTGTCTTTTCTATACAGAATCCACAAGTTGTAGTTTGATTATTTCAGTGAACATGTCATACGATCCCTTATGCAGCTTTGTGCTCTGGCTCCGTGATTTGTTTACATTAGCTTCTTAGCAGATAAGGCTCCTCCTGACAGTGTAGTCTGAGGCTGTCTTGCTGTATTGAGAATCCACTCTTGTACTGTTTATTATTTCACTTAAGTTTTGAGAAGCTCCCTTGGATTCCTCACTCGCCCCCACCCTCTCTCCCCTTCAGCTTCATGACTCAGCGTGATTTATTTACATCCTGCTCTCATGCTGACAGGAGGTACATACCTGGCCTCTTGGCAAATCCCCTTTAAAGGGGTTGTCTCACTACACTGATTCATCTTACCTCAGTCCTGTTTTCTTGGTTTCACTTTGAATTCAGGGGCATGTTTACTGGTTTCTATTAGGTTGCAGTAAAAGCCAGGTCTGTAGCTATAGCAACCAGTGCTGGCAGCCTATCAGGAGAGATCAAACAGGTCTGTAGCTATAGCGACCTGAGGAGCTGATGGTGCCCATACAAGAGGGGATATCTAGGAATAGGTAGGACACTGGTAATGGATATATATTGCAAAGTGACTTGTTTTTGCAGGATCTTTAACATAAAAAGCAATCCTTGTAGTGAGACAACCCCTTTATGCCCTTGCAGACCAGTTAAAAAACCCATACACTAAAACCACCTTAGGGTTAGGATAAGGGTTACAGTTATGGTCAGCATTAGGGATAGGTTCAGGGTTAGGTTCAGAGTGAAAAAATTCAGATTCAGGACATGTTTGTGAATACTGTTGCACTCCAGATTCAGGTCAAAATCAAATTTGACCAGAATCTCAACAATCCAATTCAGGTCAGCAAAAATTTAATTTTGGCAAAAATCACCAAAACAAATCGACCCTAATCTTGGCCCTAAATGGGGGTTAGGATTAGCATTTTTAGGGGTTGACTTACTGTCCTAGTCCAGGAGCACTTCAGGTCCGATGTCACTTCAGATCTGACCACTTGTAATGTAATGTTGCATTAACCAGAAGTGACATCGGACTAGTGTTGTTGGACTTGAAGCACCACTGGACTGGAAGTGCCGTGGAACAATAAGTCAACACCAATTAAGGGTTAGAGTTCAGGTTACCAATTGAAAGGGGTTGTCTCACTATATTGCCGCTTCAGAGTCATACATCCTGTCTCTTCCTGATCAGGCTGTGGGTGGTTCAATAGCAGTAATTAGCATATCAGCTCTGTATTCACATCTCTTCTAATTGCACTGACATGAAAGCAGGAGAGGTTATCTATAGAGAAGAGAGCTTCAGAGCTGAAAGTAAACAAAAGTAATTAGTCTCCTTTGTTTGTTAGATTTGACACATTCTTCTAATGCTGCTGGCATCCTGTGTGTCGACCTCTGGTGGTGTCACTGCCTGCTCTTAGATAAGACAAAAAGCAGAGAGAAGGGGAAAGTAGGTCGGTAACCTTGAGAAAACTGAGTGCACTCAGAACAGATAAAATCTCTCTTTTACCTCCTCAACAGAGCAAAATAAACAAAGCAATGTATTTGGAAAAAGTCTTTATTTACCATTCCCTACATGATATAAGCTAGTTTTTGTAGTGAGACAACCCTTTTAAGTTCGGGATGTCCTGAACCCAAATTTTTTCATAAGTTCGGCCAAGCTTGTGTTAAACTGGACAGGGACAAATTCAAGTAACACTGTTTTCAAGCACCTTATAAATGCAGTACTGGCCAAAGCGCCATCTACTGGCAAAAATGCAGCATTCCTCCTAGCGCCACCTAGAGGTCACTTTTTTGTATCTTTCTGAATTTTTTTTTCTTAAATTCTCTCTAAATTGATAGGTGCTTCTGTTTATTTGCTGGTGCTCTAGGTCCTATGGCTGATTGGTTATTAGACTGCAGTGTTCCAGTATATAGTAGCGTGGTTAGTGAAGATGAGTCTTGGCTATTGCACGTGTCTTTTGGTTTCTTATTTAATTGTGGTTTGTAACTTCCTGCCCGAGTTTAATCTTTCTAGATAAACGTCTGGCTGAACTAGACGTCTGGGCGGTCGTCCTCGCTGCAGCTGTTCCTCTGACTTGTTGCTGTGCTATTATTAGCAATTATTATGTTGATTTTACAAACCTGACCCGCATCCTTCCGGCTAGTTCTGTAATGTGTCATGTCGAAACCCTTTGCTGGGACCAGTTTCAAGGCGTTTGAGTCATGAGATTTTTCAGGTGTTCAGTTGGGTTAAGGCCACTGTATAGTAACATTAGGGTTAACGAAAAAGATGTAGAATTAGGAAATTAGTCACAAAGCTTAGTCATTGCTTTCTGTAAATAAAGGTAGCAAAACTGCGCATAATAGAGTAATGTTATGCCTACGAAAAAAAACGTCATCCTATATGATCCTAGGTAATGGAAAACTCCACCTTAAAATTTAAGGTGGAATTTTATATTTAAAACTTGCTGTACCCTCCACAATTGAAAGGGGTCGTACCATTATAAACCTTTATCACCTATCCACAGAATAGGTGATAAACGTCTGTTCACTTAGGGTCCCACCCTTGGGACCCTCACTGATTGCTAGAACTGGGGCCCAAGATCAACATCCTTCCTCATTGTGATAGTGCAGTGTGGAAGACTTTAAAGGAAAGAGCGGCCAAACATGCACATTGCTGCTCTGTTGAAAGTCCATGAGACCAACCAGTATTGGGCCCACCAGTGAAGTTGATTTTTGGGATCCACCAGTGCAGTTGATTTTTGGGACCCACCAGTGCAGTTGATTCTTGGGGCCCACCAGTGGAGTTGATTCTTGGGGCCACCATGGATTTTGATTTTTTGGGGCCCACCAGGGGAAATTTTGATTCTTGGGGCCCACCAGGGGGAGTTAAATTCTTGGGGCCCCCCAGTGGATTTTTGATTCTTGGGGCCCAACAGTGGATTTGATTCTTGGGATCCACCAGGGGAAATTTAAAATTATTGGGTTTTCCACCAGGGACAACAACTTCCGGTTTTTCCGGGTGTAATGCAAAACAGGTTTTGCACCGCAAAGTAACTATCTCTCCGGAAATTTAAAAGGGCCAATTTTAATGAAACTATTAAAAGACAGCCATACAAAAACAAACATAATGGGCCCTTTTTCCCGGGTGCGTTTCGAGCCTTAAAACTCTTGTTTTAAAAGGGGCGTAGGGCCCAAAAATGCCCCATTGCTGCTCCGTTGAAGGGCCCATGAGACCAACCCCCCGTGTTGGGCTGGAGTGCCCTTTGGGGCCCCCAGTGGGGGTTTATTTTGGGCCCCAACAGTAGAGTTTATTCTTGGGGGGCCACAAGTGGAGTTTATTCCCTTAGGGCCCCCTCAGTGGAGTTATTATTGGAAACCACCAGTGGGGTTTATTTTTGGGGTCACCCGTGGAGGTTTTAATTCTTTTGGGGGCCCTCATGGAGTTGAACCTTGGGGGCCCCCCGTGGGGTGGATTCCTGGGGCCATCCAGTGGAGTTGATTCTTGGGAACCCCACCATTTGGGGGTTGATTCTTGGGAAACCCCCCAGTGGAGTTATTCTTGGACCCCACCAGTGGATTGATTCTTGGGGCCCCCAGTGGATTTTATTCTTGGGTCACCCCGTGAAGTTGATTCTTGGGGCCCCCCGGTGGAGTTTATCCCTTTGGGGCCCCCCCATGGTTTTGATCCCTTATTTTCCCACCCTTTGGGAAATGGAAATTCCCGGGGCCATCCCCGTGGAGTGGATTCTTGGGGCCCACCGGTGGAGGGGGATTCCTGGGACCCCCGGTGGATTTGGGTTCCTGGGACCCACCCTTTTGGGGGGAATTTCCCGGGACCCACCCTTTGGGTTTTTATTCTTGGGGCCATCAGTGGAAATTTATTCTTGGGGTCCCCCAGTGGGGTTTTTTTCTTGGATCCACCCGTTTGGGGTTGATCCCTTTGGAAACCCACCAGTGGGGTTGATTCTAGGGGTCCCCCAGTGGGGTTGATTCTAGGGGGCCCCCAGTGGGGTTGATTCTTTGGGGCCCCCAAATGGAGTTTATTCTGGGGCCACCCTTTTGAAGTTTTTTTTTTTTGGGGGCCATCAGTGGAGTTGATTCTGGGGCCATCAGTGGAGTTGATTCTTGGATCCATCAGTGGAGTTGATTCTTGGATCCATCAGTGGAGTTTATTCTTTGGGGGCCCCCAGTGGGGTTGATTCTTTGGGGGACCCGTGGGAGTGGATTCCTGGGGCCATCCAGTGGGGGTGGATTAGGGGGGCCCCCCGGTGGAGTGGATTCCTGGGAACCCCCCCAGTGGGGTTGATCCTTGGGGGCCCCTCAGTGGATTTTATCCTTGGGGCCCCCCAAATGGGGTGGATTTTCCCGGGGGCCCTCCCGTGGGGTTTATTCCCTTTGGACTCACCAGTTTGGGGGGTTGATTCTTGGGGCCACCAGTGGGGGTTTTTTTTGGGGCCCAATTGGGGTTTTTTTCTGGGGCCCACCCGGGAGTTGATTCTTGGGACTCCACCCGGGGAGTTGAAATTTTTGGGAAAACCCCATGGGGTTGATTTTGGGGGCCCCAGTGAAGTTGATTCTTGGGGCCCACCGTGGAGTTTTTCCTTGGGCCCCCCAGGGGCAGTGGATTCCTGGGGCCCCAGTGGGGTGGTTTCCCCGGGACCCCCCGTGGAGTTGATTCTTGGGGGGGCATCAGTGGGAGGTTTATTCTCGGGGTTTTCCCCAAATGGAGTTTTTTTCTTTTGGGTAAACCAGCGGAGTTGATTCTTTGGGGTCCACCAGTGGGAAATTTATTTTTGGGGGTCCCCCAGTGGAAATTGATCCTTGGGCCCACCAGTGGAGTTGTTTTTTGGGGGGGCCCAGTGGCCCCCGGATTCCCCGGGGCCATCCAGTTTTGGGGGGGATTATTTTGGGGGCCCCCCGGTGGAGTGAATTTGGGGGCCCCCCCATTTGGGGTTGATCCCTTGGGGGGCCCCTCAGTGGGTTGAACCCTTTGGGGCCCCCATTTGGAAGGGGGATTCCTGGGGCCCTCCAAAAGGGGGTTGAAATTCTTTGGGAAATCACCATTGGAAATTGATTCTTTGGGGCCCCCAAATGGAGTTTTTCAGGGGGGCCCCCCAGTGGAGTTTTTCCGGGGGCCCACCAATGGGGGTTGATTTTTTTGGGACTCACCAGTGGAGTTTATTCTTTGGGACTCACCAGTGGAGTTGAACCCTTGGGGGCTCCACAGTGGGTTGATTCTTGGGGCCCCCAGTGAAGTTTATTCCCTTTGGGGGGGGCCCCGTGGAGTTGATCCTTAGGGGCCCCCCAGTGCGTGGATTCCTGGGGGGCCCTCCATTGGGGGTGGATTCTTGGGGCCCACCCCGGGGGGAGTTGATTCCTGGGACCCACCCGTTTGGGGTTGATTCCTTGGGGGCCCTCGTGGAGTTGATTTTTCGGGGTCCACCAGTGGAGTTTTTCTTGGTTTTCACCCGGGGGAAAATTTTATTTTGGGATCCACCAGTGGAGTTTTTTTGGATCCACCAGTGGGGTTTTATCCTTGGGGCCCACCCGGGGAGTTGATTTTTTGGGGCCATCGTGGAGTTGATTTTAAAACCCCTCGTGGAGTTGATTCTTGGGGCCACCAGTGGAGTTGATTCTTGGGACCATCAGTGGAGTTGATTCTTGGGGCACACCTACAGCTCCTGTACATCACTGCACATTACTTTTTATTTCGGTCTCTTTCTCTAAAAACTGCCCCAATCCTGTCATGCCCAGGGATTTCCCCAAATGGCCCATAGCCCACCAAGTTTCCCGAGGCCTTTCTGGGGATTCCCCTATTCCCCTGTGGGCCAGTCTGAGCCTGAGACCAAAATAGATAGCCAAGTGCTGTACTCTCAGCAAGGAAGGATGGGCCTCTGTTTGCAAAAATTTGGGAAGGGGAAAACCCAACGCCCCCATTCTTTTGGTTGGGGTTTTTGGGTACGCCCCTTTTTTTCCAAAAAAAAAAAAACCCCCCCTCCCCCCCTAATTTTTCCCTAAGGGCCCTTGGGAAGAAAAAGGCCCCCCCCCCAAAAGGTTTTAAAAAAAGGGGATGGCCCTTTTTCCCGGTAGTAGCCCCCAAAACCCAGGTAGTCCCCCCTTTACAGGGGTAAAATCCCCCCTTTGTAGCCAAGTGGGATCCCCCCTTTTTAGCCGGGAACAAAAAAAAAATTTGAAACCCAAGGTAGGTGCCCCCTTTGTTACCCGGGTTTAGTCCCCATTGTTAGCCAGGTTTGGCCCCCTTGTTCCCAAGGTAGTGCCCCCTTTGTTCCCAGGTAGTCCCCCCTTCTGTTCCCCAAGGGTGCCCCCATTTTTGGCCATTTTATGCCCCCATTGTTGCCAGGTATTTTGCCCTTTTTTTGGGTTTCCCAAGGGGGCCCCCCAAGTTTAAAAAAAAAAACCCCTTTTCCCAGGGTCCCCCAAGGCCGGTAGGACCCCTCGGGCCGGGGGGAAAGTAGGCACCGGGAGTCACCCCCGGGCCCCCGGGATTCCCCCTTTGGGCCAGTGACCTTTTGTCGGACCACACCGGGGCCAGACATACAGGGGGAGAAGGGAGGAGGGGAACGATCCCTCCTGCCTCCTCCCCGCCAGTGGGGCCGCCGGGGGGGGTTTAAACGGGCTGCGGGGGCCCCTTCAACCCCCCTGTAGGGAAACGGGCCCGGGGTCAAGGTAGCGCACCAGCGCACTCTTGCGCCGCGGTAAAATTTTAAAGGGACCCCCGCCGCCTGCCGGCGGCGGGGGGGAATTTCCAAAAACCCCGGGGGGGGGGGGGGGACCCCAAATAGCGGGACCCCCCCGCCCCAAAAAAGGGGAGTTGGCCCCTGTTGGTTTTTTGGCATGAGACTTTTAAAAACATCTGGATGAAATTTTGAAATGTTTCCAACAGGTGGACTAATCCATTGTTTCCTCCTGGGAAAGTTTTGATTTTTTTGGGGGGGTGTTTCTCCTTTTGGGGGGCCCCCGCTGTCGATCCTTGGTCTTCGCATACGGACTCAGGGCGGTGTGTGCTGCTTTTCCTCGTCTCTTGTTTCCCAAAATTTATTAATTTAAACATTTCGTTATTTTGCATCCCCGTTTTGGGCTTTGCCCCTGTAATTCGTTTGGTTATTTATTTTCTCTGGGCGTTTGGTTTAAAAAATCCCGGTTCCCTGATCCGTTTTAATGTGAATGATTGATTCTAGCCCAGTACAAAAAATAATTAAATTTTTCCCATCTAGAAGGGGGGGGGGAGGGGGGGGGGGGCGTGGAGGGAAAATGGGAAAACCCATGTTTAAATAAAAAAAATTTTTAAAAACCTTTTTTATTATTCTTGTCCAAAACCTTTTGACAGCCCCGGGGTTTGGGGCGGCCCTTGATTTTTAGGATGTTTATGAGGGAATGAAAAGATTGCTTTTTATTCATTTCCGACTTGTTATTGAGCTGAGTGAAAAAGAAGGCCCGTGAGGGTGAGAGGGGCAAAGGCACCCCGACAAATTTAGTCTAAGTCTGTCCCCCCCAGGGGGCCTGTGGGGGGCAGAGGGGAAAGAGCAACCCCACAATGATGTCTACATGTTTTGTCCCCCCCATTTTGGGGGCCTGTGAGGGGGCAGAGGGGCCCTGAGCCCCCCACAATGATTTTTTCTTGTCTGTCCCCCAAAAGGAGGCCTGTGAGGGGGAGAGGGGGTGAGCCCCCCCGGCGGCAATTGTTTTCCCCCCATACGGGGGGGGCCTGTCCCCCCCATAGGGGGCCTGTTTTTAAAAGGGTGTGAGGGGGGGGGGAAAGGGCACCCCCCCCCCTGATGTTTTTGTCCGCCCACCCATGGGAAAAGCCAAAGAGAGTGCAGAGGGCATGAGCACCCGGCCCTGATTTTAAATAATTTTTCAGCTAATAGGGGGGCCCTTTAAGAGGGGGCAGGGGGGAAAGACCCAAGGGGGCTGATGTCTATATGTCTGTCCCCCCCATAGGAGGCTGTGAGAGTGCTGGGGGCAAGGCCCCGGGCCCCTGATGTTTACGCCCGCCCCACCCATAGGAGGCCTGTGAGAGGTGTGAGGGGAAATGAGCCCCCCGGGGCCCCTGATGTCTTTTCGTCTGCCCCACCCCATAAAAGGCCGGTGAGAGTGTGGGGGGCAAGAAGAGCCCCCCGGCCCCTGTTGCCTGCACATGAGAGTGCAGGGGGGGGTTTATTTGTGGGGCAAAAATCGCACCCGCAAGCGGGGGCCCAGTGCTGGAACAGAGCGGGTGTGGGGGGTTGAGAGCAAATTTTTTTTTTTTTTCGGGGGAATGGCGGGCTCCTTTAAACAAAGTGCAGCCCCGGGTCAGTTTAAACCCTTTGGGGGGGGGGGGGGGGGGGGAGTGATTTTTTTGAGTCTAATGGTCTTTAAAACCCCCTAAAACCCAACTCTCCCTTTTTTTGGGGGGGGGTCCACCTTTTTGGGGGGTCCCCCCCGCCCCTCCGGGGGAGTTGGCATTCCTCTTTAAATTACCGCGGCGCAAGGTAGCGTGGTGCGTACTCTTGCGCCGCGGGCCCGTCTACAGGCGGGTGCGCGGGCAGCGGCCGCTCACCCGCCGCGGTCCCATGTGCGGGGGGGCAGAAGGGATCGTCCCTCCTCCCCCCTTCCCTGTATGTACGGCGCCGGTGTGTGCGCCTTACTACAGGTCAACGGCGCGGGGGGAAGTGACGGCGGCTGCGGGGAGTGCCGGCGGCTGCTCTCCTCCCCCTGCGCCGTTTGAAGGATCGGTGGGAGCGGCCATGTGCGGAGCCTGGTAATTTAAGTGGATTTTATTATTTAATTTTTTTTAGCTTTAGGGGCTCTACCTGGTAACCCGGAGGGCAAAAATGGAAAAAAGGGGGCATACCGGCAACAGAGGGGGCACTACCTGGAAAAAGAGGGGAATTTTACCCGGCAACAAAAGGGGGCACACCTGGTAAAGATGGGGGACTATGGCTAACAGATGGGGGCACTACCCGGCTAACAGGGGGGCCTCCCGGTAACAGAGGGGACACTACTGGCAAAGAGGGGCATCCCGGGAAAGAGGGGGGGATACCTGGCTAACAGAGAGGACACTACCCGGCAACAGAGGGGGAAACTAAAAAGGCAACAATGGGGACTATGGTAAAGGGGGCAACTACTGGCAACAAGGGGGCACTTTCCTGGCAACAGAGGGGGGATACCTGGCAACAGAGGGGGGAATCTACCCGCAAAAGGGGGAAACTACCTGGCTAACAGATGGGGGCATCCTGGCTAAAAAATGGGGGGACTACCCGGCTAAAAGAGGGGAATCTACCTGGCAAACAAAAGGGGGGACAGGCAAAAATGGGGGACCTACCGGAAACAGATGGGGGACCTCCCGGCAAAAGTGGGGGCACCTAACCCGGAAAAGATGGGGGACCTCCCGGCTGACAATGGGGGGACCTACTGGCGACAATGGGGGGACCTACATGGGTAACGAAGGGGGGCATTACTTTTGGGTACAAATTTGGGTCTACTTGGCTACGAGGGGGGGATCTACTTGGCTACAAGGGGGGATTACCCGGCCTGTAAGGGGGACTACCTGGTTATGGGGGGCTAACCTGTAAAGGGCATCTACCCGGTTTTTCAAAAACCGTTTTGCAATTAGGGGAGTGGGTGTGGTTTTTGAAGGGGGCGTGGCATACCCAAAAAGATGGGTGTGTCCCCTGCAAATTTTTGCCCCGGCGCGCTTCGGCGCCCCCCCCCACTAAAATTTTCGCTTTTTTATTTTCGAAAGTTTGGCAATTGTTTCCAAAATTTATTTTTCTATACTTGCCCATTTTTGCTACAGTAATATGAGGGATGGTGTTGGGGGAAAGAATCCACTGAAGAGACCTAGAGGTGCACAGAGACCTATGTACAAGCAATGATCCAGGGGAAAAAGTATGCAAATTATTTTTCCTGATGGAAGACATTTTATTAAGCTCATTTGCATACAATAATATAGTAATAATATACATATATATTTGTGTAGTACTGACACCGTCCGGATGGGGGAGCTGTTGACATGAATTTATTACATTGCTACCTCGGAGTGACGAATGGTTTGGAGTTTATGTAGGTTATGTAGTTGCTGTAATTATAAAGGAAGTGATAGGTTCTGAACCTCTGACCGCTGGAAATTAGTTTTATAGGTCAAAACCGGTGTAGAAGTTGTTTTACATTTTTCTTGTGAATTTCTAATTAAATCAAAAAATCAAAAAAATATTATGTGGGCCAAAAAGTCCAAAAGGGGGGGGAATTCCCAAAAGAAACTATTCCAAATCGTGCGATAGTTGGGTGTTTTGTCCCTTTAAATGAGTAGTCCCCAATGTCAAATCAAAAAACTGAACGAATTGACATTCTCGGTCTCCTCTTATCTTACTTTTATTAATATCATTATTATTTTATTATTATCATCATTTTATCTATCTTTAACTTGTACTATATTATTATTATCTTTTATTTAAAATTTTCTTTATTATTTTTCCATATCTATTATTATTACCCTTAAAATTTTTAAAAATTATTATCTATCTATTATTATTATCTTCTATTTCATATTTTATCTATCTATTATTCATAAACTATCTATATTATTTATTTTTTTATCTTTTTATATCTATCCTATCTATTATTATCATCTTATATATTTATTATTAAAAAAAAAAAAAAAAAAAAAAACACCCCACTATTTTATTATTCATATTATCTTTCTAAATTTTTTCATCCCATTATATCTATCTTTCATTATTATTATTCTTTTTCTACTTTATTATTATTTTATTATCTTTTCTATTATTATTATTATATTATTATTATCATTTTCTTCTTTTCTATTCCCCCTATCTATTATTAAAATTATTATCTTTTTATCTATTTTATCTATCTATTATCTTTATAAATTTTTATTTTTCTCTATCACATCCTTACCCAAAATCCCTTTATTTTTAATTATATTTATTTTTCATATTTTACCTATCAAAATTTTATCCCTACTACTATTTATTTTATTACTATCTATTTTTCCTATTATCATTATAAAAAAAAAAATATTATTTCTCTATTTTTTCTTATCAATCGATCCTCTTTACTATTTATTTATAATTTTTTTTTTTTTATTTTTTCAAGATTTTTGGTAAATTTGATCCCGGTTTTTTTAAATAAAATTTATTTATTCATTGAATTTATTTTGCTTCCTGGGAATAGAAGTGGGGGTTTTTTTGACATCTACATATGTGAAATTTCTGTTGCACCGATGTTTTGGGGGAAAAAGAAAATGGTTTTTTTAATCTTTTAATTCCTTTTTTTACCCTTTTTAATAATTTTTTAAAATTATCAAATTTAAAAAAATCCACAAATAATTTTTTCATTTTTTATTTTTAAAAAAAAAAAAAAAAAAAAAAAAAAAAACCAAAAAAAAACAATCCAACAAAAAACCCCCCCCCCCCCCATTAAAAGGGAATAAAGGGGGAGGCAGCAAAAAAAAAATTAAAATTTAAAGTAGTAAAAATTTTAAATATAAAAATCTGAGGAACATATCAGTGGGGTTTTTTCATGTAAAATTTTTTTTAGATTCTATTAAATTTTAAATACATTTTATAGGAGTATTTTTTTAAATTTTTTTTATATTATAGGTTTTATTTAATTTATATGTAATTTTTTAAATTTAAAAAATTAAATTTGATATAGTTTGATAATGATCGAAATTTACTTTTTTATTATTGTATGTGGAAATTGGAAATATTGGGCATTTAAATTATCTCCCCTGGATCCTAGGTCGGAGGCACATGGGGAAGGTCTGTCTGTTTCCCAAACAGCAATGGCCTGTTTTGCGAACCACATTCAAGATGTGTCTAATATTGGGTGTGTGCGGCCCCCCGAACACCCCCCATGTTAGGGCTTAAAAAGTGTCGAGTTTCGAAAAAATGCTCCTGACCCATTCATTAGGGCCCTTAGACATCGTAGAGGCTCGTTAGGTGCTTTTGTACCCAAAAAAAAGGGTGTAAAACCCTTTCTTACTTATCCCCCAAATTTGTGAAAACTTCTTGTAAAAAGGAGGCGGGAAAGCAGTATTATCTGTCCCCTAGATCTTTTTTTAGCGAAAGAAAAGGAGGCAGCACTTTTAAAGCTTAAAAAGGATTTAAAATTAAGGGAAAAGTATTATCTGTCCCAAAAGATTTACAAGAAGAGATTTGGGGCAGAAATTTCTTTTAACCCTATATCTTTAAAAGGAGAGATAGGGAGGCGGCACTATCAAAAACCTACTCATTTAAAAGAAAAAATTTGGGGGAAGAAATATTTTGTCCCAAACAGCTTTTCAAGGAGAGAGAAGGGGGGGCGGTCCCCATTTGCACGGATTTTTCGCGGCGGTTTTACACCGCCGGCAGTCCGAAAAACTTTGGCCCATGCTTTTCTTACCCCGGGTTTTTTGGGGGGGAACACAAAACCAGGTCATTGGGGAAAGGGGAGGGCTTTTCTCCGAAAAACCCCCAGAAAAAACCCGCCCCCCCTTGGGCCCAAATGTGCACAGTCTCAAAACGAGCAAATACTGGAGGATAATCCGGGGGGTATTTTTTTCTGTGGCCGGGGAAAAAAAAGGCCCCCTAAGAAAACATTCATTTTTTCCCTATATCTTTTCTTATTGAGATAAAGGAGGGCAGTACAATCTGTCCCTTTACATTTCATAGGGAGATACAAGGAGGCTTTCTATTTGTACCTAAAACCTTTATAGGGAGATAAAAGGGGGAAAGTTCTATCTGTACCTACATCATTCATAGGGAGATACAAGGAGACATACAAATTTTTCCCCTCCTTTATTCATGGGGAGATAAAAGGGGGCGTACTTCTGTACCTTACCCTTTTAATTGGGGAAATTACAAGGAGACAGTCTATCTGTACCTACCCCTTTCATAGGGAGTACAAGGGGCAGAACTATTTGTACCAAATTCCATTCTGGGAGTTTAAAAGGGGGCAGTACTTTCTGTACCTACATTTATTCATAGGGAGTAAAAGGGGAGGCAGTACTTTTTTGAACCTACATCTTTTTTTTTGGGAATCAAGGGGGCATTTACAAATCTGTACCTACAAAAATTCATAGGGAGATAAAAGGGGGCCCGGGTATATCTTTTACCTACACTTTTTCATGGGGAAAAAAGGGGAGCCCTTTTTCCCTATCTGTAACTTTTTTAAATTTCATAGGGAGTACAAGGGGGCCCTTTACTTTTAAAAACCTACATATTAAGGGAGATACAAGGAGCGTACTTTTCTGTCCCTCCCACCTTTCATGGGAGATACAAGGAGGGTTCTATTGTACCTTTTTTCATTCAAGGGAGATAAAAGGGGACAGTAAATCTGCCCTACAAAAATTCTAGGGGAAAAAAGGGGTTGGCATTTTCTTTTCTGTCCCTTCCTTTAATAGGGAAAATAAAGGGACAGTACTATCTGTACCTACAAAAATTCATAGGGAGATACAAGGGGGGCCCAGTCCCTTTTGTACCTACAAAAATTCATAGGGAGTTTAAAGGAGGCAGTACTATTGTATTTTACCCTATTCAAGGGGGGTCAAGGAGGCGATTCTATCTTTTCCCTTTATTCATTCATGGTGGGATACAAGGAGGCAGTATATCTTTTCCTCCTTTAATTAAATGGGGGAAGATACTGGGCCCCCGGTCCTATCTGCCCTTTCACTATTTTTGGGGGAAAAGGATACAAGGAGACATTTACTATCTGTAATTTACACTTTTCTTAGGGTGTTTAAAAAGGGGGCATTTACTATCGTCCCCTACACATTCTGGGGAGAAAACAAGGAGGCGTACTATCTTTATTCTTTTTTTCCCTAGGGAGATACTGGGGGGCCCATACAAATCTGAACTAATCATTATAGGGGATAAAAGGAGAAAATACTATCTGTAACTACATTATTCATAGGGAGCTACAAGGAGGAGTACTATCTGTCCCTACACCCTTTCTTGGGAGTTTCAAGAAGGCGAAAATATCTGTACCACCTATTCATGGGGAGATACAAGGAAAGTATATCTGTAACAAAATTTAAAATTTTTTAGGGAGAAAAAGGGAGGCGTATATCTGTCCCCTACATATTCATGGGGGAAATAAAAGGGAAAGGCTATTTCTTTCGTCCCTACCCCAATTATAGGGAGTTCAAGGGGCATTTTCTATCTGTACCTACATCATTCATAGGGGAACAAGGGACATTTACTATCTGTCCCTTTACATTATTTTTAGGGGATACGGGGGTTGGCATTATACCCTGTCCCTACACAAAAATGGGGAGATAAAAAGGAGACGTACTATCTGTACCTCCCACCATTCATGGGGAGATCAAGGGGCAGTAATCTGTACCTACATCATTCTTGGGGAGATACAAGGAGGCAGTATATCGGGTACCACATCATTCATAGGGAGATAAAAAGGGGGGATTTATTATCTTTCCTCCCCCCAATTTTCCCTTTTGGGGGAGATAAAAGGAAAGACAGTACTATCTGAAACCTAAAATATTCTTGGGAGATTCAAGGAGACAGTACTATCTGAAAACTACAAAAATAAAGGGGAGTTTTAAAAGGAGGCAGTAAAATCTTTTACCTACATCACCCATAGGGGAAAAAAGGGAAAAGGCAGTACTTCTGTACTACTAATTCTTGGGGAAGATACAAGGGGAAATTTACTATCTGTACCTACATATTCATAGGGAGATAAAAGGGAGGCAGTACTTTCTCTACCTACTTTATTCATAGGGAGATACAAGGAGACAGTAAATCTGTCCCTTACACTATTCGGGGGGAGATAAAAGGGGAGCAGTACTATTTTAACTACATTAATCATAGGGAGTAAAAGGGGGGCAGTACTATTTTGTACCTACATCATTCATAGGGGAGATCAAGGAGGCAGTCCTATCTGTACCAAACACCCCAATTCATAGGGAGATCCCAAGGAGCTTTCCTTCTGTACCTAAAAAATTTCCCTTGGGGAGATACAAGGAGGCATACTATTTTTTACCTACTTTCATTATGGGGAGAACAAGGGGGGAAATTATATCTGTACCAAATCTTTTCTTTGGGAGATCCCGGGGGACAGTACTATCTGTACCTACATTATTCAAGGGAAAATAAAAGGAGGCAGTACTATCTGAAACTACATATTCATAGGGAGATACAAGGGGGATTTACTATTGTACTTTACATCATTCATAGGGAAAAATACGGGAAAGGCATTTATTTATTGTACCTAAAACCTTTCATAGGGAGATACAAGGGGGCAGTACTACCCTGTCCCTTTTTTAATTAAATAGGGGATACAAGGGGGAAAGTATTTTTTTTTAAACCTCCCTTCATTCATAGGGAGATACAAGGGAAGTACTATCTGTACCTACCCTATTCATGGGGGAGATACAAGGAGACTTTTACTTTTCTGAAAATTTCATTAATCATGGGGAGATACAAGGAGGCATTTATTTATCTGTACCTACATCATTCATGGGGGAGATAAAAGGAGGCAGTATACTTTACCTAACCTTAATAGGGAGATACAAGGAGGCATTTACAATCTGTCCTTTCTTTAATTCATAGGGGGTTACAAGGAGGAAAGTATTTATCTGTCCTACATCTTTTGGGTTTTTACAAGGGGGCCCAGTACTTCTGTACTACATCATTTTAGGGAGATACAAGGGGGACAGTACTTCTGTACCTACATTTTTCTTTGGGAGTTAAAGGAGCATTTAACTATCTGTCCCTAACTTTTTCATGGGGAGTTAAAAGGAGAATTTACTATCGAAAACTACTTTAAATCATAGGGAGATAAAAGGAGGCGGGAACTTTCTGTACCTACATCATTCTTTGGGGGAGTTAAAAGGAGACAGTAATCGAAACCTACATATTCTTTGGGAGGACAAAAAGGAGCATTACTATTGTCCCTACTTTTTTTCATGGGGGATACGGGGCCCATTTCTATCTGTACCAAACACTATTCTAGGGAGATACAAGGAGACAGTACTATCTTTTAAATACTTTAAATTCATAGGGAGTTTTAAAAGGAGGCAGAAATTTTTTGTACCTCATAATTCATGGGGAGAAAACAAGGAGGCGGGTACTATCTGTACCAAACCTCTTTCATAGGGGATCCCAAGGGAAAGGCAGTATATCTTTTCCCTGCATCATTCTTGGGAGATAAAAGGGGAACATTACTATCTTTTCCCTACTTTATTCATGGGGAGATACAAGGGGCCCAGTACATTTTTAAACCTGAAATATTCATGGGAGTTTAAAAGGGAGACAGACTATCTGTCCCTACATAAATTCATGGGGAGTAAAAGGGGAAAGGCAGTACTTTTGTACCTCAAAAATTCAGGGGTTTTTACAAGGGGCCAGTAAAATCTGTACCTCCCTTTTTTTCATAGGGAGATAAAGGAGATTTTTACTATCTGTCCTACATCTTTCCCATAGGGGATACAAGGAATTTATTATCTGTCCCCTACATCATTCATAGGGAGATACAAGGAGGGCAGACTATCTGTACCAACATATTAATGGGGAGATAAAGGGGGGCAGAAATATCGTACCTACTTTAATTATAGGGAGATAAAAAGGAGGCAGTACTATCTGTACCTTCATTATTCATGGGGAGATAAAAGGGGCAGAAACTATTTTTCCTAAATAATTAATAGGGGGGGATAAAAGGGAAACAGTACTATCTTTTAACCTACATTATTCAGGGGAGATACAAGGGACAGTATTTTATCTGAAACCTACATTATTCATAGGGGGGGATACAAGGGGGACAGTACTATTTCTTTACCTCCCATTATTCATGGGGAGATAAAAGGGGGGACGTACTATCTGTACCTACATCTTTCCCATAGGGGTTACAAGGAGGCGTACTTTTCTGTCCCCTAAAATCATTATAGGGAGAAAACAAGGAAAAAGTACTTTCTGTACCTACTAAATTCATAGGGAAAGTTAAAAGGGGGGCATTTCTTTTTTTAACCCTAATAATTCATAGGGAGATACAAAGGAGGGCATTTACTATCTTTTCCCTACATCTTTTCATAGGGGTAAAAGGAGGCAGTACTATCTGTACCTGCATCATTCATGGGGAAAGATACAAGGGACTTTTACTATTTACCTACATTATTTTTAGGGAGATACAAGGAGGCGGACTACTTTTCCCCTGCATCATTCTTTAGGGAGATTAAAAGGGGAAAAAGTACTTTCTGTCCCTTCTCATTCATGGGGAGATACAAGGAGGCATTTATATCTGTCCCTACATAATTCATAGGGAGATACAAGGAGACAGTACTATCTGTACCTACATTATTCATAGGGAGATACAAGGAGGCAGTACTATCTGTACCTACATCATTCATAGGGAGATACAAGGAGGCAGTACAATCTGTACCTACATCATTCATAGGGAGATACAAGGAGGCAGTACTATCTGTACCTACATCATTCATAGGGAGATACAAGGAGGCAGTACTATCTGTACCTACATAATTAATAGGGAGATACAATGAGACAGTACTATCTGTACCTACATTATTCATAGGGAGATACAGGAGACAGTATATCTGTACTACATTATTCATAGGGAGATACAAGGAGACAGTACTATCTGTACTACATAATTCATAGGGAGATACAAGGAGGCAGTAGACTATCTGTACCTACATCATTCATAGGGAGATACAAGGAGGCAGTACTATCTGTACCTACATCATTCATAGGGAGATACAAGGAGGCAGTACTATCTGTACCTACATCATTCATAGGGAGATACAAGGAGGCAGTACTATCTGTACCTACATCATTCATAGGGAGATACAAGGAGGCAGTACTATCTGTACCTACATCATTCATAGGGATGTTTCAATCGATTTTGAGATGAATGCACACCTCAGAGAGAGAGGGTAAAAACAGCGCAATGTGCGTTACTGATGTTATATAATTACAAGGTTTACACATGTAAACTTGCTCACCTTTTTTTGAGCTGTACAAGAAATGGTACAACTCATTAAGCGTCTCAGGAGAAGGAGCTCTCGCTAAACCTTCACAGTCAGGGAAAGGCAGCAACACGGATCCTCTGGACACACAGTCATGAACGACCACGGAAACAAGTTTGCTTTAGAAGATGTACTGTTCTCACAATATCCTTGGGAGAGGTTCCTATGGCGCTTATCCCAATTTTAACATAGAAACATAGTTAATTCTGCTTCCAAACTTACTGTTAAATGTTGATTTATTGAAGTTTAAAACAACGCGTTTCACAGTTCTCACAACTGCTTCTTCAGGCAATGTATACTAAAATCTTCACAGCGGCCATCTTATATATCATGGCAATTTGAAACACTCGTCCCTGCAGATTTGGACACAAATATCGTAGAATCTCACTTTTCCAGTAACTCCTTACTTATAGTTATATAAGTCCCCTCAGTTAGGTAGGTGTATAGGTCCCCTCAGATAGGAAGCTATATAGGGCCCCTCATTTATGTAGCTCTACAGCTCCCATCATCAGATAGGAATCTCTATAGGCCTCCTCAGTTAGGCAGGTATAATGTATATATGGGCCCCTCAGTTAGGCAGGTACATATATGGGCCCCTCAGTTACGCAGGTATAATGTATATATGGGCCCCTCAGGCAGGTACATATATGGGCCACTCAGTTAGGCAGGTACATATATGGACCCCTCAGTTACGCAGGTACATATATGGGCCCCTCAGTTACGCAGGTATCAGGGGCGTAGCTACAGGGGGTGCAGAGGTAGCAGTTGCTACCGGGCTCTGCAGCCTGAGGGGGCCCAAAAAACCACCGCTTTGTAATTGGCACATAGTTGCGGCGGGGCCCAATTTCACTTTTTGCACCTGGGCCCAGAAGCTTCAAGTTACGCCTCTGGCAGGTATAATGTGTATATGGGCCTCTCAGTTAGGCAGGTATGTATATGGGCCCCCTCAGGTAGGTATATATATGGGCCCCTAAGGAAGGTATATATATACCTTATATGGCCCCTCGGGCAGGTATATACATGGGCCTCTCAGGCAGGTCTATAAAATGTAATGGGCCATCG
>JAODAL010019465.1:0-71961 GCA_025379985.1 Phyllomedusa bahiana | reverse complement strand
ATCCGGAATGGTTTTTTTTAAGGGTTACGCCCCAGACTCGTGCCGTTTGTTGGTGGCTTTTTTGTGAGTTAGAGTGTCTTTTGCCCGTTTTGATTACCGTGTACCGTCCTTTCCCGTACGTTTCCTGACCATGCCTGTTTGCCGCCTGCCCTGACGTCTCCCTGTATTGTACGAACCTCTGCCCCCTGCCCGACCTCCTGCCTGTCCGATGCTTGGATTCGATTCTGTCCTCGCAGTACCCCGGCCGCCCCCCGAAGCCAGTCCGTGGGGGTAAGACCGGGGGTAGCCCCCCGGCAGCAAAGCCCTTCCGCTTTGCGGGGGGGCTTGGTGTTTCGGGGGCTATTAGCTCCGCCCCCGGGCTTTGGCTTAGCTACCATCGTGGTTGGTCCAGGGATCCACCAAAATTCACAACTTTTAAAACCCTAGTGTATTGCCTAAGATTTTAATTCCATTTGCCGTTGTGGATGTTTTTCCCCTTTCAGCCTGTTTGAGTGAAATAATGGGTGTTGTTCCTCTACCATAGACTTTAATATATCGGTTAATCTTTATCGACTATGAAATCGTCTTTATAATTGCGATATCGACTATGACCCGATGACGATGTCGACGTAATCGCTCATCCTAAACTTCAAAATCCCTGATGCCACTTTCAAAAGTTAGAAAGTTAAAACAAACTGTTAAGGAGACTAGTTTGTAAAAAGATTATTTTTATCTGGCATTATTCCAAAGGGGTTCCCTTAAGCTGAGCCTGTATAGCTTTTTGTGAGGAAAAATTTAAAACTTTTTTGACCCCCCCATTTGTATCTATTCAGATAGGGCCTTCCCCCACCACAGGACAAGTCAATTTAAAATTAAATTAGTAGAACACAGAGGGCCCCAGCCTAGGAAAAGTCTTTTTCACAGAAATGAAACCCCTTGTAAAGCCTTTCTGTAGGAAGTCGCCACTGCATGGGGTCAAAAACCCCTGAAAAGATCTCTAATTAATTGCACTGAACAATGTAGTCAGCTTTAAAGCTTCAATCAAACAAACCCCGGGGTGTCTTGTATTTTTAAAATTTGTTCATAGGGATCCCCCATAATGGTGTGGCAGGTTCATATCGCAAAAATTTGGAGCTCCCCGCACGCACAGGCCCCTTTTTCCGGTTTCCCAGGGCTGGGGGATGAAAAATTTCAGAACCGGGCCTACGGGGTCCCTAAGATAAGCAAGGGTTTTTTTTCAGGCGTCAGGAAAGCCAGAGGTTTTGATGGTACCCCCCGGTCGTTTGTTTCCAATGCCCTGCCGAGTTATAGTCATTTTTGGTTTTGTATCAGAAACTGCATGACCCGGTGGGGGGAGTTATTGACCGTCCCAGGGGTGTGTAGGGGGCTGCCAAGTGGGCTGCCCTGCAGATTAACCCGGGCAGGGGTGGCTTTCCGTTTTATCCAAGGAGGGGGGGTACATGGGGCAGGTCCAGTAACTTTATCACGCGCAGCCCGGCCACACTTGCCCCCCATTTGGGCCCGGGCACCAGCAAAAACAACAAGGTAAATGACTTTTTAACTGCCCTTTTTTCTGTAATCCATTTTTTATTTGCAACTTCTCTGACCTGTTATTATTTTCCATTTGTACATATTTTCCCGTTAGTGTGCCCTTCAAGGCTAATTAAAAACTATAACTTTTATTGGTTAGTCTGTCTTGATCAACGGCCCCCCCCCACAACCCCAATTCTCGGTCTATAGATATAGCTACCAAGGTTGGTTTGACCCCCCTATAAATCGGTAACGGACCCGGGTTTTTTTTAATTAAAAGACGAATGGTGGCAGCATTGTTTTTTCCCCGTGCCAGTGTGGGCAAGGGAAAAGTGGGAACGTTCTGGCTGCCTTGGCTCCCCCCCCGGGGCGGGCAAATCGAGTTAAAACCCAAGTTGGCCGTCGTCCCCCAAATGGGGCCCGGCCGGGCTAGGGTTTGGGCAACTTATGTTTTCTGTAGTGTTTTCACCCTATATGTGGTCGCTTTAGTAAAAGCGAAAAAAAATGTTTTTTCTTGTTATTCAATTGGTAAAAGAGGATTTTATAATAATTTTTGATTAAAAGTTAAGTCTTATAAGTTTGGTAGTTTTCAGTGATTTATTTTTTTTTGATTTGTTGTAAATCAATGGCAATATAAAATGCAATAAAATAGTGCAATTTTAGTCACTTATTGTGCCTTTCTTTTGCCCATGGTGTTTTTGTCAAATTTGCAGCAAGCTCAAGTATGTAATTTTTTTCGTGCTTCTCTGTAAGTAAAAAAAACCTCTTGTTTAACCAGAAACTATGCCCCCAATTTGGTTGTGAGGGCATGTGGGAAAATATACGAGTCACCTGCACCCGGTTATGCCATATTTTTTTCAGTAAATGCGAGTTATAAGTCATTTAGTTATTAGGGTATGTTCACACGGCTTAAATTGGCACATATTTCGCCGCGTATAGAGCTTTACGCAGGAAAACCCCACCGTAATTTCGGTTTTTCACAGTCTATAGAGGTTATGGATTTGGTCTTCCCCCCGTGTGTTCAATGCAATGTATTGTAGGGGGGGGGAGAATTGATTTTCAATTGTCAGGGCGATTAGTGCGCTGACTTTCATGTCTATGGGACCCCGGCCCGGCCTCCCCCCCCCTTTGGAAATTTTTGGTGCTGTCAGCACGTGGTTCCAAAACACATGGCGCATTGCGGCAATAAGCCGTGTGAACATACCCTGAAACAAATATGTGTCTCTTTTCTGTTCATGTTTTACATTTTTTTATATCCAGAGAAAATGTTTTATGAAAAGAAAGTGTTTGTTTTTACTTTTTTAAACATTTTTACATTTTGTAAACCAAAATAAATAACTAGAACGAATTTTTGTCTTAATATATGCATATATTATTTTATATTTATATAAATTTTTTATATATATATATATTTTATATTTTGTGGGGTGTCAAGTATTTTTGATGAGGAAAGAATGTCTTTTTAACATGCTACAAACTGATTGGTGACTGTACCACACACAGCCTGCTAAAGGCAACTAGGGAAGGTACTGGAGCAGAGATGCAGGGGCTTGAGGTGTACATGTCTGAGAATGAATTAGGCACCTTCAGATATCTGGAAATTGCACCCATTGATTGCTATGGGGAATGTGGCTTCAGAAACCTTTCCCTGTCCCATGGTTTAGCCTTACTGACCAAGAAAGGTGGGTGATGCCCAAAACCCCAAAAAAAAATTAGTTCTTGATCAGGGGGAAACTGTGTGCCTGCTTTTGGGGACGTCATCATCTCTAAACCCCAGTGATGTCAGGACAGCATTCTTGATGTTTTTCATGGCACCATATTTTGGTACTATTTTGGAAATTTGTCTAAATCTGCTGGATCATTCAGGGAAATTTAATGAAACTTTTCAGCCAACCCCCCAAAGTCCTGGCCCATCTCCTCCCTATCAGAAGAAAAAAAGGAAGTGAACAAAATGAAGGCCCCAACCCCTAGAAACTTGGGGAAATGAGGAAAAATTGTAAAACCCAATAGTTTAACCCCCGGGGTTGTGTTAAAACCCCAAACCCTCCTCTACCTGCCCCCCTTCTCCCTTGAATTGGTTACACCCCCTGAAAGCCCCTATGTTTACACAGTGTTTAAATTAGTAAATATATTTTAACCCCGCCCCCTTTCCCCCGGCCCCAGGCCCCCAAAACCCCCCCTACAGGGGAAAATTTTTTCCCCCCTGACCCCTGAGCCCCCTTTTAAAAAGCCCCCCACCCCCCCCTGGTTTTTACAAAACAAACCCCAATAGAAGCAGAAGCAAAGAGGTAATAAAGGGAAAGTCACAACAGTTTAAAAAAAGGAAGTAGAAAAAAGGGGAGTTAAGGCTCTTGGTTTTGAAAAGTAAAAAGGTAAAAAATTTTAATGGTATAAATTTTCAAAGTTCAGATTTTAAGTTGTGACCCCTATATAAAATAAAAGTTGTTGGGAACCCCTTTAAAAATTTTTATTACTGAATGTATAGATTTTTCTTCTTCACCCTTTTGACAAATGCCAGCAGGATTGTTCTAAAAGCACTTGAAAATTATAGTAAGTTATTTATCCATTTATCTTGACATACCATTTAGTAATAATTCAGTACACATTAAAGGGGTTTTCTTGCTACAGTGATCAACTTTCAACATATGGTGTCAGGTAAATGAAAACTTTTATTAAATACAGTGCTCTTTTGGTATTGCCCTGGTCAGGAGATAAGTGTCTTTTTCTTGAGTGACCGGTTTTCTCCAGGTTATTTCTTATCTCCCTGTAGACGAGAGCGGGAGAAGGGACGTCCCCTGGTCGAAGAAGCAGAGTTTTATCTTAAACAAGACAGATTCTTTTGAAAAGCAATTGTTCACTCTCGAGGCTGTAGAAATTACAGATTAAATAACTTGCACTTGCTCTCTTGCACTCTGCTGTAGAACCATCCACAGCCTGAACAAGCAATGTGACTCTGAAGATGCCTATGACTTTGTTGAACAGCATGGTGAGAAAACCCCTTTAAATGTAAAACATAAGGGCATAGGACAGTTTATTCAAAATGAAATTGTTCAAATTTGCAAGTTCTGTGACAGGTGCAACGTCTAAGAGCATGTAAAATCAAAAACATGCAACATTCTCAGGATGGTCGATGATCAAGCATTTCATTAGTATATCATCAGCTGAAATACAGTAGGAATGAAAAAAGTTTTGGCCGTTCAATCCTACTGTATCCACTGAGATGAAAGAAAATAAAAAAATTATCTAAAGTTTGATACTACCTCTAACACAGAAAGTGCAAACCTTTTCTTGCGAGACTTTTTTAAAGCTCCTTTAATGGTGCCTTGCTCCACTTAGTAGCCTCTTTGATAAGTTTTCCCTTGTCCTGTCTTAAACTTTTGAAGGATATGATCTTGATAATGTCCTTTGGGGCTACATTTTGCACACAGCTGTAGATGCTATATATGGTATGCAATATCATCTTTCCTGTAAAGATTTTCCCTGAAAATAGTTTATTTTTGCTTAATTTAAACACATTACAGCATATAACATTGGCCCAAAATAGAAAAACTATCATATAGTATGATTCCCAATTGACAATTCTCAATATTATTTTTCAACATCCCTGAAAATCATTCTACTATACCTGCTATTAAATGGTCAAGAAGAAATTAGTGTTAATATTTAATTTGTCTTGGATCTAGCCTTAAAGCTAAATACTATCTAGTCATAGATTCATATATATATTATATATTATATTATTTTATATACTACATAGCATTAATTTATATATATATATATATATATTTTATATATATATTTTATATATATATATAAAATATATATATATCTTTTATGAATACGTACTGTTTTTTCTCTTTTACTTTTATTTTTTCTGTCATAAATAAATACATTAAAATTATGACCTAAAATACAATGTAACAAAACAGCAAAAATGCTTAAGTATTCTCTTGTCATCAACAAAACAAAAGCAACAGTGACAGGAATTATTTATATTTGGAGGATTTTGTCTGAAGACAATACGGATAAGAACATTTACTAAATGAGCTTTCTAAAGCAGCAGGGATGCATCATCGTGAATCCAACCATATTCATTTTCCAAACTAGTGTTGGACAAATCCAGGGTCTGTTGAACTTGGATTTGCTAAATCCATCCTGATTTTGATGTGGATTTGGATTTTCCAAATCCTTTCTACTTTGATATATATTGACTATATAGAAGATCAGTGTATCCCAAAAACAATAGATTAACATTGTATAGTTCATTTAGCTAAAACAAATTATATAAATAAAAGACTGGATAATTTCGTATATACCATTTGCATATAGTGAATTATGTGACTGCTACAAATTTAAATAGTTTTTACCTCTATTTGTATTGATTTTTCAATTTGTTTTAGTATATCTGAGTAATGATTTTATTAGTAATGGTAATACACAACCATGCATATATTGGGTATGTGAAAATACTACAACAAGATATAAACATGACTAGGCTTGGACTGTCCCACAGGTAAGCAGGGGAAACCCCCCATGGGCTCATGGGCATGGCTGGCCAGGGGCTGGTTTTCAGGGAGAATAGCAGAGACAGAGAGGCAAGAAGCGGGAGGCAGAGTGCAAGAGTCATTACAGTATATGCAGTTATGTACAACAGCTGTCATATGGGCCCCAAGAATCAATTCCACTGGTGCACCTCAACAAACAACTCCTCTTGTGGGCCCTAGGCACCCCAGTCTAACACTGAACAGTAGTACAAGGGGAGGTGCTACCCAAAACAGAAAAGGCTGGTATTTTGAAAAGGAAAGAGCTACTACCTTACTATCACTGTATATGTTTATAATTGCACGTCAGACTTAGGTTGATGTCATATTTGACCTGAAACAAAGTACTTTGATTTGGGTAAGCCAACCCCAACCCTACATTGGGTTTAGGAGTAGGGTTAAGGCTTTTAGGGGCTTTAGGGATTAACTGAATTTTCAGCATTCATCTAGGTTCCAGATTGAAGTATTACTTCTGACATCACCTCCAGTTTCGATAGGTTATGCCCATGTTTTGGGAACATGTGACATCAGACAAGATGCATAACTTAACATCTGATGTCACCTTAACTTTCTATGACATACTGTTAGGTAACCTAGGAAACCTAGAAGTGATGTTGGTTGATCAAGTCAGAAGTGACATGGGAGTTATATGAGGTCTGGAATGATGCTGATAGGTAAGTTAACCTCTAAAACACACTAAAGGGGTTATGGTAACTTAGGGTAGGGTTATGGATATCATCAGGAACAGCATTAGAGATACAGTGGGTTGAAAAAGTATTCATACCCTTTGAATTGTACCTCACTTTAAAAATTACAGCCACAAACTTAAATGTATTTTATAGTAGTATAATGTTGTACCGTGTTAGCCATAGAAAATAGTAGAAGAGTGAAGAAATCCGGCGATACCTTTAAAGGCTAAATGAGTATATTTAATGGTGAACTTTTGAGAGTACTAGCTCCCTTCTTCAGACATGGTGTTGTACAAGAACTGAAAATTTACAGACTTTTTATACACAAAAGACATGGACCTTCAAAGGATCTTAGAATTCTTAAAAATAATAAAATGCAATATAAGCAGACAAGTCATTTACAACAGGTCAAGAAATCAACAATCTGGAAACTTGTGAGGCGTGACCGAGGGGTCAGTAATTCTTCGTCTTATCTCATAGCCATCAGGTGTAATTTGTGGCTCTCACAGTTCACACATGGCTGTTCACCTAAACTGACAGCTCAAACAAGGAGAGCACTAACTAGATAAGCAGCTAAGAAGCGAAGGGTCACAGTTTGGGTGGAAGAATTTGTCCACAGGATATCATAGTTATCAGTCGTTAACTCTACATATGTGGTCTTTACAGAAAAGTGGTAAATAGAAAGCCATTTTTAAAAGTAAGCCATAAAGGACACCCATTTTCAGTTTTCAAAAAGCTATGTAAGGGATACAGTAAGCATGTGGAAGAAGGTGCTTTGGTCAGATGAGACAAAAATTGAACTTTTAGGTCTAAATGGCAAATGCTATGTGAGGAGGAAAGACAATATTACACATCACCCTGAACACACCATCCCCACCGTGAAGCATGGTAGTGGCAGCACATGATGTGTGTGGATTTGATGAGAAGATGGATGTAGCTAACTACAGGACAATTCTATCGAAAAAACCTTTTTGAAGCAGCCAAAGACTGGGGCATCTTTCCAGCAGGACAACAATCCTAAAAAAAGCAGCCACAGCTACAATGCATGTTCAAAGCATGTTCATGTGTTAAAGAGGCCCAATCAAAGTCCAGACCTAAATTCCATTGAGAATTGTGGCATGACTTGAAAATTACTGTTCACAAACATTTGACAACCAATGTGAGTGAACTAGAGCTTTTTTGCAGAGAACAAAATGGGCAAAAATCCCAGCCTTTAGATGTGCAAAGCTGTTAGAGACATACCGCAACAGACCTGAAAATTTTATTGCAGCTATAGGTGGTCCTACAAAGTATTTATTTGGGAGGAGGGGGCTGAATACATATACACACCACAATTTCAAGTTTTTTAATTTGCAAAAGTTTGGAAAAGCATGTATCATTTTCTTTACACTTCTTTATTTTCTGTTGCTTATTACATAAAATATCAATGAAATACATTTAACTTTGTGGCTGTTAAGTTTAAAAATAAAGAACAGTTCATGGGGTATAAATACTTTTGCTACTCACTGTATGTGTGATGTAAGAGAAAAACATTTGGATTCAAGATGTCCCAAATGTGAATTTTTTCACAAGTTCTTTTGAACCAGTGTTGAAACAAATAGGGCCCTATTTGAGCAACACTTATCATGTTGAAGAGGACAGTTTGTTCCCTGTCTTTAGGGATATTATATCCTTCAAATATTCACATTAAAAAACATTTGGGCATAAATAAAATTATATCATTCACAGACCAATCACAGTGCTCTTCCATTTAATCATGAAGAAGAGTGGACTACGAAGAGTAAGAGAAAATGGTCAAATCAGTAACAAATAGATAAAATAACACAGAGTGCGTTGTTCTTTATTTTAAATGTACACTTTGTAACATTAAGCATAATGATATAATGGCATAGCAGTAGCTTAGTCACATCTTGTAGGTTTAAATAAACGGTGCTCCACTGAACATAACTTATAAAATAACTCAAATCTAATAAGATGCTAGACAAAGGATTTATGAGTTGTGAATATTCTGTATCTCACCATTGTATCAAGAACCCGTTCAGATTTGTTCCATCTAGGAATTTGCACCGTCTAGGCATTAAGGTCATCATATCTTTTATGGTTAATGAAGTCTACATTTCATGATCTTACACATGCTCATTTAATTGTAAAAATTTGTATGCACTGCACATATTTAATATACCCCCTGTGTTTGTGACATGCAAATATGTGGTTATTGTCATATGTCATTACGAAATAAAATGTTAATTATAACCCCATTTCCCCAACATAATACATTTTAGAAAATGTTCCCCCATATTATATATTTATGGACAACTGGTTCCATAACAAATGTAATTTTTCTTCAGAAATATTGATCTGATTTATCTTTTAAATGATGCTTACTGGATTTAAAAGTCTTCCTGCACTTATGTAAGGACGTAGTTTTGTAAACTGGGACTATGTGAAGAAAAATATATGGTCATATAATTTGTTCATTTCCCTATAATTCAAGATATGGAAATCTTAGGGCAATATGTCATCGCTGAGAGCTTGGATCATGTGTAGTGTAAAGTGTAAAACTTTACAGTCATGAAATAGTGTGATAGGGCAGCAAATCATGATATACAGAGTTACTGTCTTGTAGCTGTATATTAAAAAACAAAAAAGTTGTATTATATTATTTAGAATAGTAAACATTTGCTAAAAACAACTTCATACTTTTTATACTTAGAACCTTTTTCAGAACCTTAGATAAGGAAGTTAGCTGGTGGTCCTATTTCTCATCATTATTCTTTTTTTTCTCGATTTAGTGATTCTTATTGCTCATATTTCTGTCAGCTATATTCTCTGGTTAGGGATTTAATACCAATAAAAAATTGTCACTATAATATGTTACCCAATTTATTCTCCTACCAGAACTATATATCCTACAAGTTTAATCTCTGCTGACCACTGTCAAAGTTTGTCTAAAAAAGCAAGAAAAATATAAATTATAGAGGTTTTAAAGGCTGACTTATCCTTTCACAGCCTCAAACCTTTGAATAAAAAGTTAATTAACTATATGTTGTTTTTGTCAGATCGTCTTTTTGTATTAACAGGTTATATGTCTTTTCTTGTTTTACTTTACTTATATTTACAAAAAATAAATATTTTTCTTCTAAGAGTTTGTGAACAATTTTTTGTTTATATAATTTATTAAAGTGGATTTCTCATCATGCTGTTTCACTGAGTTTTAGCAGTTTTGCACTTATTCTGTCTCCTCAGGCTGTGGGTGGTTCTACAGCAGTGATTAGCATATTCAATGGCTAGTGAGCCATTACTCTGATGTGCAGGAGATTGTGATCTCTAACAAGATTACAGATAAAGCTATGCTTTTCAGTCCTCACTGTGCATGTATCATTTGTGTAGTGAAGCTAATCTTGTTAGACATAATTAATTTGCTTCCATCTCAGTCTCCAAGTGGGATGATATTCACTCCTGTTATTTGATCTCAGCAAATCAGATAACAGACATTCATCTGGTATGTAGGTAACTATAGAAACCTGTGTTCACTTCAGAGCACATAAAAAATTTCAAGACTAAAGTAAAATCTGTTGTCCAATGTATTTAGAAAAATGCTTAATTTAACTGTCCCTTTATGTTGAAAACTAATCTTTGCAATGAGAAAACAGCTTCAAATCAAGAGTCACACTGAGAGAGGTTGTAAAGCTTGGGTTAAAACTAAAATAAACTAAATTGTAATATACTTTCATTAGTAATTATGTTTAAATCGCTAGCCAATGATATCTGCCTCTCCAAGGTCCTTCCTGTTTACCATCTTCAGCAATGATATGATGAGACATATCTTGATCATTGCAGGCAATCTTTCCATATGACGTCACATCGGTATACACATCATATCAATGCAGCAGGTCTCAATTGGCTGCAGAAATTATGTGATGTCCTATGGATGAATGAAAGTGAGGGGATTGTCTTAAAAATTAACTTTTATTAATGCTACTTAAAATAATAGCTACAAATATTAAAACTCTCCGTAGGTTTCAGAAAGATAAAGGTCTAATCAAAAAGGTTATTATTATATTATAAGACCTAAATAGGGAAATTTCACCATAGAAGACCCTAGAAAGCCCATTGGGGGTAGTCCCTAGCCTATCCCAAGTTTAGGAAAATCGCCCCTATAAGGGCGTTCCTGTCAGGACTAATCTACAAAGTCCTAGAAAAACCCTTAGTACAGTCACCCACATGTTTCGACGGTCCCTATAATATTCAGCCCGGGCTCCCCAGGGGACACAAAATTTAGGGAAACAGTATTCAAAATACACGACTTTGGGCAAAAGTTGAATATTGCGATAGGCAATAAGTTACAAAAATATATCAACAACAGATATTTCAGTCTTTACACATCACTTATCAAGAATACTCCCCCAGATGGTAAAAAATAGGAAGGCATCCAAGAAAAAAGCGCACAGTACCTTAATAGTAGTGGTTATTAGCTGCTACCATAGACCTAGAGAAAAGTACCTTACCTCCCTGATGATGATCAGTGAATGGTATAAGGTACAGTGAGGGAACATGAGGTGGTCCGTTCACCTAAAGCAATTCCCGTCACGTCTCTCGAGCCCGAATGCGGGACTCGGCTAATAACCACTACTATTAAGGTACTGTGCTGCTTTTTTTCTTGGATGCCTTTTATGTTACATCTGGGGGAGTATTCTTGATAAGTGATGTGTAAAGACTGAAATATCTATTGTGATTATGTTGGGAACTGGATTGCCTATCGCTTATTCAACTTTTGCCCTAAGTCTTGTATTTTGAATACTGTTTCCCTAAATTTTTTTGTCCCCTGAGGAGACCGGCTGAATATTATAGGAACGGGCGAAACATGTAGGACTGTACTATAGGGTTTTCTAGGGACTTTGTGATTAGGTTTTCCTGACGGAACGCCTTATAGGGCGATTTTCCTGATTGGGATAGGCTAGGGACTTTGCACCAATAGGGCTTTCTAGGGTCTTCTATGGTGCATTTCCCTATTTAGGTTTATAATATAATTTATACCTTTTTGATTAGAAACCCTTTTTCTTTCTGTACCTACGGAGAGTTTTAATTTTTTGTGGGTATTATTTTAAGTAGCATTAAATTTTAAAAATTAATTTTTAAGACAATCCCCTCACTTTCATTTATTTTTTGTTTAAATTTCCCTCGGGGTTCTAATAGTGCTTTTTCTTGTCCAGGATTGGACATTTAGTTAGTTATTAGATGTCCTATGGATGTCACATCATCTTCTAAAAATTATAAGCATAAGAAAATGAGGACCGCTGAGTACCAGTGGGGTAAGAACAGTAAAAAATGTTCAGCTTCATATGGTGCTAGGGATACTTTGTGGATTTTTTGTATTAATGGCTTGAAACTCAGGTTCATCTATATTTATTCCAAATGTGTTATGATCAGTGCAGCTACTGTTTATGTATTTCAAATTAACAGTTAAAACATGTGCTACAATTTTTGTAAAATAATATTTTCTAACGTCATACTTTTCTATGAACTGGCCACTTTCAGAAAGTTTCTCTGTAACCTGAATATGAACTTATTCTTGAAACAACTCCTTTGTTAAACCTTGACAAAACCCATCTAGTACTTAACTGTTGATATATCCACATCTACTCCTTTCCTTTCTGGCTGTACAAACTACATATGTTCTACTGATCTTTCGAGAATCACGAATTGTTAGTAAGGGTTCTGACTTAATACATTATTCTATTTAACTTTTTGAAGGAAAATGTATATGTATTCTGTTTGGCTACTTCCTTCTTTAACAAGCTCAAGTGTAAATTGTTTCAATCTTGAGACCTTTATAAGACATGTTATAAAAATGGATGACTTTGGAGCATTTTGTAGGTTGTCTTTGTTTTTCTTCAGTAAAAAATTTGAGAAACAAGCTAGTATCGACAGAGTTACAGAGTTTTGTAGACTGAGTTGGGACAACAGAAATATATTTTCACCAAGAGACAAAAGTACACTACCTTTAGTAAATGTGTTGATATGCGTCCTTAATAACCTTTCTTGAAGTTTATAACAATGGTACTCCTTCAATTCAACTGACAACATTCCAGGTTTATATGCTTATACATTTTATCCTAGCAGCATGCGCACCACAATGTATAATAATGTGTATCTATGCACAAACCCACAACATGCGATGGACCTGGCAACTCTATGCCATCATGAAAATATGTGCACAGATTCAGCATGATAAAGGGCTATGATAATGGCATCCCAAAATTTTGTAAATTATGTAATGTGGTGCACAAGGGACTGGAATCAAAAAAATATAAGAAAACAAACCTAGAATGCTATCTGTTGAATTGAGAAATTGTTTATTGGTCGGGCAATGGATTATTAAATAATTCTAACATTTATTTATACTTAAAGGGGTTTTATCATCTCATACATGATGACATATCGACAGACTGACCCTTCAATATGAGATGTGAGATGATTAACCTATAGTGTTGAGCGATTACATTGGCTATCGACATCGGGCGATAGTCGATAGTCGGCCATCATCGATAAGGTTTTTCGATAGTGAGCAGTCGATTATGAGCGATGACCATTAAAGTCTAGGGGAAAGAAAAAAACACTTTCATTCTTAACCCAAACAGGGTGGAGAAGCGGGAATTTAACATCCAAAAACAGAAATGGATACCTGTAATCTTAGGCAACACTTGGTTAAAAAAAGCAAGAAAAAAGTCACTGACCTTTCACTACCCCTGTTTGTCCCACAGCATGCCCCTTAAACTGCAGCCCCAAAAATTAAAAAGTCCCAAAAGGGGCAGTATGATTTGAACCTCATTTTACTTGAATGGGACATTGAAATTTCCCGTCCCGGAACGCGCATGAGCCCCAAATGTGGACTTTTTGTAGTATAGGTATGTGTACAGTTTGGCGGTGTCAGGTTGTGCTGAGCACCTATTACTTGTAGTTAGAGCTATGTATTCAGTTTTTCAGGTCGTCAGGCTCCTGTTGCTGAGCACTTTCTCTGCTAGTATAGAGCTATGTGTACAGTTTGGCTAGGTTGGTGTCAGGCTCATAGTGCTGAGCATACTATTATCTGTAGTATAGTGATATGTGTCTGGTTTGGCCGGTGTCAGCGCTCCTGTGAATTGAGCATAATTCTCTGTAAGTATAGAGCCTCATGTGTACCGTTTGGCGGGTGTCAGGCTTCTGTGCTGAGCATATTCTTGTAGTCTGAGCTATGTGTAAGTTTGGCGGTGTCAGGCTCTGTGTGGCACTATTCAAGATGCCAGTATAGAGCTATGTGTACAGTTTGGCGGTGTCAGGCTCTGGTGCTGAGCATTTTCTTTTCTGCGTATAGAGCTATGTGTCGAGTTTGGCGGTGTCAGGCTCTCTCCTGTGCATGAGACCTATTATTTGTAGTATAGAGACTATGTGTACGGTTTGGCGGTTGTCAGGCTCTGTGTGAGCACTGATTCTCTTGTAGTATTGAAGCTATGTGTACGTTTGGCGGTGTCAGGATTCCTGTGCTGGCACATTCTCTGTAGTATACGAGCTTTCGTGTAAGGTTTTTTTGGGGGGGGGCGGGGTGTAGGCTCTGTGCTGAGCACTATTCTCTGTTAGTTAGAAGCTATGTGTTTGAAGTTTGGCGGGGTTGTCTCAGGTCTCTTGTGCTGAGCATATTTTCTGTAGTATAAGATATGTGTACAGTCTGGTGGTGTAGGCTTCTGTGTGAGCCATAGTCTCTGTATAGTATAGAGTAAGTGTACACGATTTGGCGGTGTACGGCTCCTGATGCTGAGCACTATTCTCTGCAGTATAGAGCTTGTGTACAGTTTTTGGCGGATGTCAGGTCCTGTGCTGAAGCATTATTCATCTGTAGTATAGTAGCGCTATGTGTACAGTTTGGTGGGTCAGGCTTCTGTGTGAGCACTATTCTTGTTAGTATAGAGTATGTGTACAGTTTGGCAGGTGTCAGGCTCCTGTTGTGATCTAATATTCTCTGTAGTATAGAGCTTTGTGTAAGTTTGCGGTGTCAGGTTCTCTGTTGCTGAGCACTATTCTTTGTGTATAGAGTATGTGTACAGTTTGGCGGAGTCAGGCTTCTATGCATGAGCATATTCTCTGTGTATAGAGGTATGTGTACAGTTTGGCGGTGGTCATGTTCCTGTGCTGAGCACTATTTCCATGACCCAGATTAAAAAGTGCTGGGAAAAAAGGAGGTCTTTCAAACCTCATTTTAGATTATGGGACATAGACTATATTGGTCTTGGGCAAAGAATGAGCCCACAACCTGCATGACCCCAGATTACATGTCCCGGTAAAGGAGTCTTTTAACCACCATCTTAGTTTTACTGGGACATGACTATATCTGTCCTCAGGGCCAAAGCTTGAGCCCCCAAACCTCGCATGACTCAGATTAATAGTGCCGGAAAAAAGGAAGTCTTTCAACCCCCCATTTTAGTTTCACTGGACCCATATGACTATATTGTCCTGGACGCAGTAGGACCAGGGCCGGCGCTACAGTGGGTGCGGTGAGAGCCAGCTGGGCGTCCGTCATCTGGTTACACGCAGTGTTAAAATGGACTGATGACGCAGCACGAAAAACTGTCTGTGTGAAGCAGAGTGTGAAGGGAAGTGTGAGAATATCTTCCTCAGTACACAGTCATATCCCTGGGTCATGCCCGGGTAGACGCTTGCCTCCGTATGAAGTGTGGGACCAATTGAGATTCACTTGGAAATACTGGTGGTTAACGTCTGTTCACCCAGGTTGCCCTTTTTCTTGGCATTTCTTTTTTTCTCCTTATTAATCTACGTGCTTGGAGAGATTGTCTCTGTTCTTGTCTCTGTCCGTGTCATTACTACATGTCTTTGAATAACCTACATCGAGTCTCGTCTTTGTACTCCTTGTACAATTCAGAGGAATTTTTTGCCCGCTATTTTGTACATGCAAGAGGTTTAATTAGTAGTTCAGTCTAGAAAAACAACATTTTTAACTCAGGATGGACTCCACCATGTTATGTTTCTCTTTTTTACATAAGTATTTACATGGTTGTCTCAATACAGATTGTAGCTATGTGTAAGATCTTGCAAAAAACAAGTCATTTTTCGCAATATGTGTCCATGAACAGTGTCTCTACCTATTTCTGTTTCTGACTGCCACCATTACCTTGAGCAACTCTTGACAATAGATGAAGAAAAATGTCGTTAGAAACAACATTTTTTTATAATAGCCTGTAGTATAGCTGCCATGTCACAGGCAAAATTCCCCAAAATTCAAAACATGAGCTCCATGAGCCAACTTTTTGACAATTGTTGAAGAACAAATGTCTATTAGAAACAACAATTTTTAGAATAAGGACACTGTAGTATTGCTGCTTTTCAAAAGCGCATGACCAAAAAAATTATAAAACTGAACTTCACAGCCACTGTATAACCATTGTGAGGGGAGAAATGACACTTAAAAGCCACATTTCCTGTTCAAGTGGGACCATGATTATTGGTTGTATCTCACAGCACCATGACCACAAAAAATTATTTAAAAATGACTACTCAGCCACTATTAAAAAAATTGTGAGGCAACCACGACCTCATAAAACATTGACAATGCAGATAAAAATTCTATAAGATTGATGGACGTGTGAAGGGGAGTAAATGGTAATATGGTTTTGTCACGACCTTGTGTCTCCTCAGAGCCAAAAAGGCAAATATGAACTGTTGGGCATTGAGAATAAAAATAGCAGAAGATAATGCATCATTTTAAAATAAGTTTTAGTAGGACCATTTGTTTGGAGAGGAATGTGAAGTAGTACAGCAAACTAATCGGTGACATCGGCAATTGGGGCCCACATATCAATCAGAGATCCAATGCTGATTCAACTGATGAAAGTCAAACAGATCCACATTAATCTGTGGAATCAGGATGCGTTTGTCTGTAATGACTCCTCCGGCTATGCTGAAGGTGCTCCGCTCAGATATGACCGCGCTGGCTGATGGGCAGGGACAACAACCTCTATGGCGTGGCGAGCCAGCTTCGGCCATTGTCCATTTTGGAGTACCTTGAAGTTATTGGGTCCGGAAAACTCAAAACATCGGTGTTGCAGGACGCACCAGATAGTAGTGCACATGATCTTCGCTGGTTCATGGGTGTTGTTTTTTTTATTTGTTTGTCGCCTGCATTGCATGGTTGGTGAAGGTGGTAAACAACGATTGACCAGAGGTCACACCATTAGGCTTCTGATACACGTCTGTGCTGCTTGCTGTGCTGTACCGCTCTAGGCTCTTTGGCACTCTATGCTGTCAGTCGCTGGCGTTGTTCCACGTGACGTTTGAGAGAACGTGAAGCAGACGCAACAGATGTTCTCAGTTGATCCCAATCAGAAGGTATCATTTCCTGCATTTACTCTCTATTTGGAGTGGGTCGGAAGGAAAAGTGTGAGTTTTAGTTTTGTAGGGGATCAGAAGGGGGCACCAGTAACGTTGTTACATTTTGATGGGCTAAATGCGAGGATCATGTTGGAGGAAAATGGAGCCATCCAAGCACTCAGCGTGTGAGAGATGAAGCTTGATTTCAAGCTCTGGGTCGAGGTGGCACTAGCAATTCCTCTTACTCATCTTCTCCTCCGCTCAAATATTCGCGCTACCTCTTTCCAAGGCAGGGACGTCAGTACACATCGGTGATCTAGGCAATACCTCTTCTCCTCTCCTCGCCTTCCTTGGCAAGCTTCAAACCACAGCCTTGAAATGCCTCAGATGATGCCACTGAGAGCTGAAGGTGCCCCTTGCATAGCCTGGCCAGAAACCACTGCCTATGAAGATCGAATAAATTGTTGAAGACTGTCGGGCCCCTTGGGGATTCAATGGAGAGTGAAAGGCTGTGTCAGCATCTGTGTCGGTTCTCTCCTCCATCGCTGGAGGACTGATGTTTCAGAGTGTCCACGATCGTTCCAGATCTAAGATCACCACAATGCTCATGCTGACAAAAGGGCATAGTCCGCACTGACCATTTTGGTTGGACGTCTTCAAAAACTGGCAGGATGGTGCAGAGCTCTTTTACCTGCTCCACTCTCGGTGGCTCGAACCCCGAAGGTCCGCACCGCTGCTTGTCAGGCCAATATTGTGATCACTTCGTACTGCGTAAAATGGCATTGCGTGCTCCACAATCGCTGGAGCATTGTGGAGGGTGGAATTCCAGGTGTTGTTTGCCAAGTCAACAGCGACTGAGAAGTTTAACTCGGGAGGCCGAGCTGACGCTGCAACACAGCCAGGGCGAGGACGAGCTAGTGCTGCGAACGGCGGGGAAGATGCGAATCAGGACCTCGAGCCTTCTTCAGCAGGCCAGTCCAGACACGGGTAGCTCTTCTATAAATGTCTGGACGAACGAGGTTCATGGACATGTGCAGGCAAGGGATGTGCTCCAGCTACCGATTTAGGGCGACAGCAGATTACGCCGTTATCGCACAACACCTTGCCTGGCACAGGTTCTTGTCACACAGCCAGTGCTCGGTCTCGTTGCGGGAGCCGTCACAGCTCTGATGTGTAGGGACGGTCTCCCAAGACAGATTAATTTTCAAAACGGCTTGGTTCTCTGGGACGGATGCACCAGAGGACCTTGGGGGAAAGTACCCTGCACCATCCCTAAGTTTTGAAGAGCGCTAATGCGCCGAAGCTGAGAGCCACGTTCACCCCTAGGAGGACATCACCCAGCTCACCCAGTGAGCTGTCACAGAGTTATAGCGGCCTTGGTCGTGTTATAGTCATGTGTCGGTGGTCAGGGAGGAACTTTTCTAAACCCCAAATAACAATAACTATAATTAACCCCACACACCACCCGGCCACAGATGCAGGGAAAACGAGCTTGAATATTTTCAGATGACACGTTGTTTGGCACAAGGGAGGGACGGATTTTTGGAAAAGAAATGCGCTGCTCGGCACTCTTGTATTGGGGAGGCGAGGGCCATGACGAGGCAGAACCCATCTGTGTCAACCAGAACGGAAAGTGCGACATTTCTAAGGCAAAAGCCTGGCAATGCCGAATTTCAGGGCTTTTGGCTTTGGCATGGTTGGGTTGAAGTGTTTCTTCTGCTCCAAACCCCTGGTTGACAGAAGGTGGGCGGCTTAGATGGCTAGCTGTACCGGCGTGTAGGTCGTCAACTGGGGGAGGAGAAGGGAGTAGGATGGGTCTTGGTGGTGCTGGTGTGGTACTCCGAGGCGACCGGTGGAAGGCTGAGCGAGCGGCTAATTCCCTGATCATGACACTTGAGAGGACATGGGCAGTCTGAGGAACGCTTGGGTAGGTGGCGAGGAGGAGGAGGCGGAGACAGAGCGAGTTGACAGTGGTGGAGGCCCGGCGTCGGTCTGGCACTTTTTTGGCAAGTGTTGCACCTCACATTTTCAATCACGATTCGTGCATGTGCACTAGACTTGTGGTGGGTGGTTAACCACTAAGGTTTCTTGCCTCTTACTTTTGCTGTTTAAGGCAAAGGCGGCAATATGACATCGATGGGTGAATCAGAGGTTGCTCAAAGAAGGCACAGGCTTGAGAGGTCCTGGACACGTTTTGATGGCGATAAGTGTGTGTTGCAAGGTAAGTGAGGAGAGGGTTTGCGCTGACCGTGGCTGGCGGAATCATATCAGCGGATCTTCTGGGACCTCACCCTACTCCTTTTTGTGGCGGGACGTTATTGTACACTACCCCATCGTCGTCCTCCTAGTCACGTGATGAAGCGCTCGCAAGCAAATTCTTTGGCACAAAGACAGGATGGCAATCCGCAATGTCGTCATTCATCATCATCATCAACAGTGGTGACTTTGGTCGTCCTTACATTCTGCTATCAGAAGCTGCGGGTCTACAAGCAACGGGCACTGCTAGGCGTTTGCAGACACTCCGGGCAATTTTTGCGATTGACCGGCTTGCTTCTCTCCTTGATGCATCCAGTAACTGGGGTTTTCAGGAGCAGACTCAAATCATTCTCTTAGATCTTTTAAACTTGCTTCTGGACCCAACCGCATTTGTCATCAAAGGTGGTATTCGAAAATGGATTAATCCACAGTGGTGGGTACACGAGTAGATATTTGTGGCTGCCTTCGCCTTCATGTTGGACGGATGGCGGATGAGTGATGTTGACATTTGTGGCGGGGAAATGTGCTGAGGACGAGGAGGTAAGACTGCTGCGATGCAGGTTGAATTAAACATGAAGGGACAGATGGCGACGCTGTTCATTACTGAGATTCACAGGGCCCTGACACAGCGATGACAGCATGGACGGTCCTGCAAAACGAGGATCAGCTAGAATGGTGTTGTTGCCAGCAATGGAAGGGAGCACCTTACTCTTGGTTACCTCTACCTCCATGTGCTTCCCCCCTCTTTCCTCGGTTACACCTGAATTATCGCTCACATGTTAGAAATATAAAAATTTGGAAGGTTTGGATTGTTTTGGAAAGTCTTTTAATTAACAGCGGCAAATCACAGCTATATCTCAAATCCCTCTAATCAAAACAAATTGATGGAATTCAAATTTAAACAAAATCTGGACTGGGTAAAAGTGGCAAAAAAAAAAAAAAACGTATCTGTTATGTTTTCGTATAATACAAGTTGTTTTTGGTACCTTTCACAATTCACTCTGTGCGTGACTATACAAATTGCTGTTAAGCTATAAGTGACGCTATCTGTATGAACAAGCTGCAGGTGCGCCCAAACGTAAAAAACACGTATCTGTTAAGATTCGGATGTTCCAATTGTATTTTTGGCACCTATTAATTCACCTGTGGTGACTATAAATTGCTGTATAGAGATATAAGGTGCATGCTATCTGAATGAACAAAGCTTGCAGTCGCGCCAAAGTCAAAAAACACGTATCTGTTATAGCATTTTTCGGATGATAAAGGTATTTTTGCACCTTTTCATTCACCTGTGTGTAGTGCTATAAAATTACTGTATAAGTTATAAGTTGCACGTATCTGAATGAACAGAGCTTGAGTGAGCCGCCAAACGTCATAAAAAACTCGTATATGTGTATTGATTCGGGATGTTCAAGGTATTTTTGGGCACTTCAATTCACCTTGGTGACCTATAATTTGCTGTATAGATTATGTGCAGGCTCTCTGAATGAACAAAGCTGCAGTGCGCAAATCAAAAACACGGTATCTGTTTATAGATTCGGCATGATCACAAGGTATTTTTTGGGGCGTGTGCACCTGTCAAGTCACCTGTGGTGACCTATAAATTGCTGTTACTAAGTTATAAGTGCAATTTGCTATCTGAATGAACAAAGGCGTGCAATGCGCCAAAGTCAAAAAAACACGTATCTGTTATGATTTGATGATACAAAAGGTCTGTTTGGCAACCTTTAATTCACCTGTGGTGACTATAAAATTGCTGTTTATAAGTATAAGTGAATGCTATTCTGAATGAAAACAATGCATGCAATTGCGCCACAAGTCAATAAAACACGTATCTGTTATAGATCTGATGATACAAGGTATTTTTGGCACACTTTAAACCTGTGATGACTACAAGATTGCTGGATTCTAATTTAGTGAGATGCAAGGTGGTTATATCAACAAGGTGGAATGGGTAATGAAAAAAAAAGAACACTATCTTGAAATTTATATGATAATAAAACTGGAAGTTTTGCACCTAAACAAAGAGACCTGCAAGTTAACAGAAATGATGTGTATCCTAAATATATGTTCACACTGCCCAATTATCCAGGTAATCTTTCATGAGAAAACTGTTACTAATGAAGATATTGCAGTGCAATGTCTAAACAAGTTGGTGTGAACTTACCAGTGTCCTTTCTTTATTGAGCTTGTCTGTGTTCGCCAATCACTCCCTCCCCCCACACGGATCCCACCTATGGACTTTATAGCTATTAGATGCTGCTTTAAAATAATCTATCTATCTAAAATTTCTTCCATTGTTCTACTCTAACTAAACAGCTAATAGTGAGGTTTCTCTGTTGAAAATTAGTATGATTTTGCGGTGTCGTTTGGAGATATGCGAAGCGCACGTTCCAATAGTATGAAACGTTTGAGAGAGACTGCGGCAGAACAGGAAGGGCTGATTCTATGTTTAAAACGGAGGTTCATCAGCTGTGATTATTCCAGCCAAATCGCAACCATACACATTCCCAGTCATACGTCGCACACACATCTCACCCGGCTCTTATTCTGTAAATCTGATAGGCTGGCAGCCAAAATGTCAGGAAAGCGCGAAAATGGGCGATATTATAGATTAATGCGCGACTTTTTAAAACGCAATTATCGCGTGATCGAAATAATCGATTACCATAATAACCGTGCCGATTTAATTTGTCGATAAAATCGCTTCTCCTCTCATCATATTAACCTTATAGATCTGCACTTATTTGGAACTACCATTAAAGTAAAAGGACAGTAATGATGCAAGATCAGCCACTTTCAGGGGTCCGTTTCCAAAAAAGGTCTTGGTGCCAGAGCTGGTACCCATGAATTTCTCACATTTATGCCATATCTTATTGATATGCCATAAATATATAAGATGATAAAACCCAGTTAACAAAGATTTATTTAAAAGTTTCTGCTAGAATAATAGAAAATAAAATAAATGTTAGGACACATTAGGACAAATTGACAGCATAAAAGTGACATTTTAATCAATCATAAATTCACATATATGCTGGTCTTGCAGATTGAAATTCCCTCTAGATGTTTAGAGTGTATTTTAGGATTGAGATGAGAGTATATGTGTCACCTATCCATTGAAATCCACATGAGATAATAAATACTATAAACAAGGGAATATCTAAATGGATTTATAGTTGCACAATCATCTCTCCATGTCATATGTGACCTGTGCATGCGGTTAGGTTAAAATTTATAAACATATAAACCTGGAGTGTTGTCAGTTGACTTGATTACCATTGTTATAAACGTCAAGAAAGGTTATTAAGGACGCATATCAACACACTTACTAAAGGTAGTGTACTTTTGTCTCTTGGTAAACATATATTTTTGTTGTCCCACCTCAGTCTACAAAACTCTGCAAATGGCTTCCCACTGTCGATACTAGCTTGCTTTTCAAATTTTATACTGAATCATCTATTTATCTATTCATCTTTTTTTATAAAATGTCATATACGTAAAGGTCTCAAGATTGGTCTCAAGGTCTCAAGGTCTCAGAATACATATAAATTTTCCTTCAAAAAGTTAAATAGAATAACGTATTAAGTCAGAATCCTTTACTAACAATCGTGGATTCTCGAAAGAAGGTACATATGTGGTTATGTTACAGCCAGAAAGAAAATAGTAGATGTGGATTATATCAACAGTTAAAGGTATAGACGGGTTTGTCAAAGGTTTTTTAAAAGGAGTTGTTTCAAGAATAAGTTCATATTCAGGTCACAGAGACTTTCTGAAAGTGGCCAGGTGATAGAAAAGTATGATGTTAGAAAATATTTTTTAACAACAATTTTAGCACATGTTTTAACTGTTCAATTTGAAATACATATACAGTAGCTGCACTGATCATAACACATTTGGAATAAATATAGATGAACCTGAGGGTCAAGCCATTAATACAAAAAATACACAAGGTATTCCTAGCACCATATGAAGCTGGACATTTTTTACTGTTCTTACCCCACCCGTACTTAGTGGTCCTCATTGTCTTATGCTTATAATTTTTAGAAGATGATGTGACATCCATAGGACATCACATAATTTCTGCAGCCAATTGGGACCTGCTGCATTGATATGATGTGTATAACGATGTGACGTCTTATGGAAAGATTGCCTCCGATGATCAAGATATGTCTCATCACATCATTGCTGAAGATGGTAAACAGGAAGGACCTTGGCGAGCAGTATTCATTGGTTAGGAGAATTAACATAATTACTAATGGAAGTATATTACAATTTAGTTTAGTTTTAACCCAATTAAAAACAATTCTACAATTTTGTAAATCCCTGTTAATGTGATATATTGACCATACGGCACACACACACGATATTTTTATTAAATGTTTTAGTATTTAATACTTTGATATTTAACTTGCCTTTTTTCTTTTAGGAGATTGGATCTTTTGCACACTACTTTTATCTATATATATTGAGAAAGATTCATTGTAGATCCTCAGCAGTTATCATTGGGTTTTCCAGGTGGAGACAATAAGTAACACAATGTGCTTTTCAATCTGACATGTTTTATAGCCTTGTGACAACTATGTTCTAGATTTTTAACCTGCATCCAGATGTGCTTTTTCTATTATATCCATTGTTAATGAGTTTAGAATGTTGAATACATAGTCTTTCATGCACAAGTGTTTTTCTTTTCTATTGAACACAAAAAGTCCTTTTATAAATTAAAGTCAGAGCAAGTGTCTTGTCATCACAAAAATCTATGAATAAACCTATGTTAGACATATTTTAAATAGTTATCTGGATGAGATTAGAATTTGTGACTTCAGAGGCACATATGGAGTAATTTTTATAACTGAATGATTTCCCAAAGTGAGTCATGATGCTCACTCTGGGTTTATGGTATTTGAGGAGCTAGCCATGATGTTTTACACTCAAAAAAGCCAAAAAGTCTGTAACATCAACATCTTGATAACATTGTATATCAAAGCTCAACGGCTAAAAAAAGTAGTTATTTTCATACATAGTTGTAAAGTAAGATCTGATCAATGCTTTGGTGTTGTGCCTTAATGCTTATAAAGTGATTTTCTATTAATAAAGCTTAAATTCTTCACTCCTAGTAAGTTTGGCAACTGTCTTGGAGGCTCTCTATTATGAATAGTGTTGAGCGATTTTTATCGACAAAGTTGAAATCGGCAGGTTTTTATGGTGATCGAAATTTCCAGATCATGCGATAATTAAGGTTAAAATCTGTGCATCATCTATTAAGATCGCGCCTTTTTCGGCGCTTCCTGTAATGGTGGCGGCCAGCAAATCAGCATTTACTAGAATAGAGCAGGGTGACGATGTGCGTGTGCGACGTCATGACTGGGATGTGTAACCTTAGGTTGCGTTTGCTCGGGAATAATTCACATGACCTCGTTTTACATAGAAACAGCAGTTTCCTGTTTCAGCCTTCAGTGTCTCTCAGCGTTCTTAGGGGATATGGACCTGCGAGCTGCCTGTGCCAAACAGCTCAGCGAAATTAGTCTATTTCTGCATGCAGAGATACCTCTTAACTATAGCTCGTGATCTTCCATTTAGTTTAGATTTGGGATTGGGAACATTTTTAGATAGGTTAGGCTAAGAATTTTAAAGCAGAATCTACCACTGTAAAATCCCACGGGCGGCATGGCTGGGTAGCGGGGGGGGGGGCCCGCGGTGCGAACAACAGACAAGCTCTATCACTATAAAGAACACTGGGATAAAAGTTCACCAAGACTTAAGTGAGTAGACTTTGTAGTGGAATATCTTTAATTATTAACAGTTTGCTATTGAACTGTATTTCTGGATATTAGGCAGCTTGAACTTATATTGGACTAAACATAATTTCTAGTAACCTGCAGGTCTCTTTGTTTAGCGGCAAAACTCCACTTTTATTATCAGTTTACATTTTCAGATAGGTGTTCAATTTTACCCTTACACTGTGATGTTGATATATCCACCTTGCACTTAAATTACTAAACCAGCAATCTTGTAGTCAGCACAGGTTGTTTGTTGCCAATGAATACTCGTGTATCGTACGAAGTAACATCACAGTTACGCAGTGTGTTTTTTGACTTTTGCGCACCCAGCACTGTTCATTGACGCTAGCATATACGTAAATCTTTAAAAACAGCAATTCTATATCACACGGTGAATTGAAAAGGTGCAAAAAAATACAGTTTATTATATCAAAACACAACAGTTACGTTGTTTTTTTTTGACTTTGCGCACCCAGCACTGTTCATTGACGACAGCATCTCGTAAATCTTAAAACAGCAATTCTATATTCACCACAGGTGAATTGAAAGGCTAAAATACAAATAAAAGAAACAACATGGCCCCCCCCACCCCCCCATTGTCTGCAAAAATACAGGTTATATATCAAAACATAACATGTTGTGTTTTTGACTTTTGCGCCCTCAGCAACTGTTCATTGACCAGCTCTACGTAAATCTTAAAAAGCAATTCTATATTCACCACAGGTGAATTGAAAGGAGATGCAAAACAATAACTCAGTTGTATTATATCAAAACATAAAACAGTTACGTGTTTTTGATCTTTTGCGCTACCCAGCATGTTCTTTGAGCTGAGCAATACTACGTAAATCTTAAAACAGCAATTCTATATTCACCACAGGTGAATTGAAAGAGTGCCCAAGAAATACAGTTGTATTATATCAAAAACATACAGTTACGTGTTTTTTGACTTTTGCGCATCCAGGCACTGTTCATTGGCAGCATGTCTACGTAAATCTTAAAACAGCAATTCTATATTTCACCACAGGTGAATTGAAGGTGCAAAAAAAAACAGGTATATTATATCAAAACATCAACAGTTACGTGTTTTTGACTTTTGCGCACCAGCACTGTTCATTGAGCAGCATCTACCGTAAATCTTAAAACAAGCAATTATAATATTCACCACAGGTGAAATTGAAAGGTGCTAAATAAATACCGTTTTATTATATCAAAACATAAACAGTTACGTGCGTTTTTTGACTTTTAGCGAAACCCAGCACTGTTACATTCGAAGCAAAGCATCTACGTAAATTTAAAACAGAATTATATATTCACCATAGGTTAAATTGAAAGGTGCAAAAAAAATACCGTTTATTATATCAAAACATAACAGGTACGAGTTTTTTTGACTATTTGCGCACCAGAAATGTTCATTGACGCAGTGCATCTAGCCGCTAAGTATTAAAACAGCAATGTTCTATATTCACCACAGAGGTGAATTTGAAAGGGCAAAACAATATCTGTTTATTATATCAAAACATAACAGTTACGTGTTTTTTGACTTTTGCGCACCAGCACTGTTATTGACGCAACATCTACGTATAATCTTAAAACAGCTATTCTATATTCACAACAAGGTGATTGAAGGTGCAAAAAAATACAGTTATATTATATCAAAAACCTAACAGTTGACGTGTTTGTTGACTTTTGCGCACCCTGCACTGCTTCATTGAGACGCAAGCATCTACGTAATCTGGAAACTGCAATTCTATTATTCACAACAGGTGAACTTGAGCAAGGTGCAAAGAAATACAGTTAATGTATATCAAAAACATAACAGTTACGTGTTTTTTTGACTTTTGCGCACCTCGGCACTGTTCATTGACGCAGCATCTACGTAAAGTCTTAAACAGCAATCCTATATTCACACACTTGGGTGAATTGAAAGGTGCAAATAAAACTCAGTTTATTATACTCAAAATATCAGCTCTACGTGTTTTGTGGACTTTTGCGCACCAGCACTCTTCATTGACGCAGCATCTACTTAAATCTTCAAACAGCAATTCTATCTTCACCACAGGTCAATTGAATGTGCATGAAAAATACAGGTTTATTATATCAAAACATAACAGATACGTGTGTTTCGGACTTTTGCCAGTCTCCAGATTTTGTGATAGACACTTGCAGTTAAATTGAATCGAGCAATTTGTTTGATAGTGGGGATTTGAAGAATAGCTGTGATTTTGCTGTCTTTTAATATAAGAGACTTTCCAAAATTATTCCATACCTGTCTACAAATTTTTTTATATTTATGAACAATGAGCGGAAATGCATCGTGGTAGCGAGCAAAAGAGGGGGTGCACATGGAGGTTAGAGGTACGATGAGAAGGTGCTGCCCTTCCAGTGATGGCGACAACACGCATGCCAGCGATCGAATCAGTTGAAGGGACACGTCAGGCTGTCATCGCTGGGGTCAAGGGCCCCTTGTGAATCTAATGTAACGAACATCGGGAGTCGCCAATCTGTCCTTCAGTGGTTAGCACCTGCATCTAGCAGTCTTACTCTCCTCGTCTCGCAGTCACGGCCCACAAATGGCAAGTCATTCAGCATCTAATCAGCCATCTGTCCAAATTGAAGCAGCCACCAATTGTTCAACTGTGTACCCACCACTGATGGATAATCCATTTCTTGAAAGACACTCTTTGAGGACAAAATGCTGGTTTGGGGGTCAGAAGGCATGTTTGTTAAAAGATCAAGAGGCCAAAAAGGCTGATTGTTCTCTTGCTCTGACGCCCAGTTACTGATGCCATCAGAGGAGGTGAAGGAAGCCCGGTCAATCACGGAAGGAAAAAATCCCAGGTCCGCGGTCGGCAACGCCTTGGCTAGGACCTTTGCTTGTTGCCTGCAGCTTTCTGGTGCAGATGTCAGGGACGACCCAAGTCACCTGTGTTGATGGATGATGATGATGGACGACATTGCGGAGTGCCATCGCGATGGTCTTTTCAAGGCAGAATTTGGCTTGGCGGGGGGGATAGGGCGGCTTCATTCAGTGGACAGAGGAGGAAGATGATCGGGGTTAGTGTCAATACGCTGGTTCCCGCCCAAAAAGGGAGAGGGCGGTCGCAGAAGGTGTATGCTGATATGATTACGACTGCCAACGGTCAGCGCCAAATACCCGCTGCCTAGCTTATTCGCCGTCATTAAAGGTACTCGCAGGACCTCTCAAAGCCCTGGGCCTTCTGTTGAGCTAAGTACTCTGATTCACCTGGATTGTATATGCCGCCTTTGCCGTAAACCATAAGTAGAGGCCGAAGGACCTTAAGTGGTTAACCACCACCAACATGTATATTCACATGCAGAGCGAAGAGTTGAATGAGTTGAAATGGATGGGAACACGTGGCCAAAGAAAGGCCACACCGACGCCGGGCTCCAACACCTGTCATCACACCCTATGTTCTCCGCCTCCTCCTCTCCGGCGCTCCCACACAAGCGTTCCTAGCTGCCATGTCTCTAGTGTTAGGATCAGGGATCAGCCTGCGCTTCAGCTCCACCGTCTAGCCAGCAGTACCAACCAAGCACCACAGAGACCCAATACCTACACCTTCTCCTTCCGCCAGTTTGGCGACCTGCACGCCGTACAGCCGGCCAGTCTAGCAAAGCCAGCCTTCTGTCTTCTTAGGTTTGGGAGCAGAAGAAACACTTTAACCAAAACCATCCCAAAGCCAAAAGCCTGAATGTCGGCTATTGCCAGGCGTCTTTGGCACACCTTGGAATGTTGTGCCTTTCCGTCTGGTGGCGACACAGATTGGTGTTCCGCCACGTGCATGGCCTCGCTTGCCCGCCAATACCAGATGACCGAGCAGGAATTTCCTTGCCAGAAAAAGCCGTCCCTCCATGCCTGGCACCAAGCACGTGTCATCTAAATTTCAAGAGCGTTGTCTGCATCTGTGTCCGGGAAAAAGTCCATCACACCACTGACACATGGACTATTGTAAGCACGGGCCCAAAGGCCGCTATATCTCTGTGACAGCTCACTGGGTGAGCTGGAGTGGATGTCTCTGGGGGTGCGGTGGCTCTCAGGCTCCGGCGCAAGCTCTTCAAAACCGCAGGGATGGTGCAGGCTACTTTCCCCCAAGGTCCTTGGTGCATCACGTGCCCAGAGACACCAGGCCGTCTGTTGGAAAATTATCTGCATGGAGACCGTCCACACACAGGTCAGGAGATCGTGGACGGCTTTTAAAGCAACAGAAACCGAGCGCTGAAGTGGGTAACCAAGAACCTTGTGCCAGGCAAGGTGGGTGTGCGATAACGGGCGAAATCTGCTGGCCGCAGGTAAGCATCGTAGGCTGGAGCACATCCTTGCCATGGCAACATTGTCATGAACCTTGTCGTCCAGTAATTTCTAAAGAGCTACCCGGGTCTGGATATGCCTGCTGATGAAGGCTCGGAGGTCTGAGTTCGCAATTACGCCGTTCGCATCCCTGCTTGTCCCGCCTCTGGCTGTTTGCCAGCGCCAGCTCGGCCTCTCCCGTCTAAACCGTCCTCATTGTTGACCGTTAGGGCAACACGCTGGAATTCCACCCTCACATGGCTCCAGCGATTTTTGGCAGCAGCGCGCATGCCATTTACCGCAAGTACGAAGTGTGTACCATTGCCTGACAAGAGCATGTACGGAACTCGGGTGTGACAACCGAGGAGTGAGCAGGTTGAAAGCAGCTCTGCACCGTCCTTGCCAGTTTTTGAGGAAGCCACCAAAATGGTAAGTGCGGACAAATGCCCTTTGTTAGAATGTGCATTGTGGTGATATTATAAGTTCTGGAACGATCGTATGGACACTCTGGAAACAACAGGGTCCGCCAGCGACAGAGGAGGAGACGGGACACAGATGCGGGACACGGAGCCTTTCTCTCCGGGTCAAATCCACAAGGCCGACAGTTTCACAATTTCATCGGTCTTCTTTAGGCAGTGGTTCGGGGTCAGAGCTAGTGCAAGGTGCGCTTAGCTTATCAGGGTTTGCATCATCATCAGGCAAGTAGGTCTGTGTTGAAGCTGGTGCCGCGAGGGGGAAGCGGAGGAGAGCGAGGAGGAGGAGGTATTCGAGACACCGTTGTTACGACTGTCCTGCTTGGAAGAGGTAGGCGCGATTTGAGGCGGAGGAGGAAGATGAGGAAGATCAGTTTGCTTAGTGACCCCTCGACCAGAGCGGAGGCTTGGGAAATCAAGGCTCCATCTCTCACATGAGTGCTTGGATGCATCCATTTCCTCCAAATGATCCTCGATTACGGCCATCCAAATGAACAACAGTTATGGGGTGGCCGCACCCTCCTGATCCCCCGGTACAAAACAAAAATCAGCCACTTTCCTTCCACCCAACCCAAATAGTGAGTAAAATGCAGGAACATGGAGACCTTGCTGATTGATCAACTGGAGACATCTGTTGCGTCATGTTCACGTTTCCCCAAAGTCACGGCTTGGACAAAATCAGCGACATGACCAGCAGTAGTGTGCAAGTAGGCGTAGCCGGCGAGCAGAAGGCAAGTGGCAGACGCCTAATGGGGGACCTCTGGACGGGGGGGGGGGGGGGACAATCTTTGTTTCCACCTCACCGACGCATGCAATTGAGGGCACACAGATCAAAAACACAGGAGATCAGCTTAAGATCATGGTGACACGACTATCATGCGTCTCTAAACACCCGATGTTTTTGCTTGTGTTACGCACCAATAGACTTCTGGTATCCAAATGGACGATATGGCCCGAGCTGGCTCGTCACGCCATAGAGGTGTTAGTTCTGCCCAGCAGCAGCGTCAAATTTCTGAGCGGACCTTCAGCCAGCTGGAGGTGTCCACTTACAGCTATGCATCCGGCTTTCACAGATAATGTCGGATCGGGGGTGACTTTCATCAAGATAAATCAGGCATGGATCTCTGATAATGTTGTGGACCCCAATTGCGAGGTCACCGACTTAGTTGACCAGTCTTACTTACACACTTACCTTTTTTCATACAGAAATGGTCCGCTTGAAACGTTTTTTTAAATGATCATTCTTACTGAAAATTTTTATTCCTCCTTTTCCCAAACAGTTCATTTTGCTTGTTTGGCTGATATTTGTGAGGAGACTGTAAAGACAGCAAGTTTTCCATGACAACACTGTATTCCATTACTCACTTTATCTTAAGATGTTTTGCGATTGTCAATGAGTTTTGAGGTCTTAGTTGCTGTGAGATACAAGCAATAATCATGGTCCTTTGGACAAAAAATGTGACTTCTAAGTGGCATTTCTCCCTCACAATTTTTAATAGTGGCGCTGGCAGGAATTAAAGGGGGGTCATATTTATAATTTTTTGAGGGGTCATGTTGCTGTGAGCTACTGCTATAATTATGTTCCTTGGATAAACAGAAATTTGCTTCTAAGTGCATTTTCTCCCTCCCAATTTTTAATAGTGGCTGAGAAGTCATATTTATAATTTTTTGTGGTTTGTCATGTTGCTGTGGGGGGGGGGGCGGAGTACAGCTATAATTTATGGTCCATTTGGAAGCAGAAAGGTGGCTTCTAAGTGGCATTTGCTCCTCACCCAATTTTTAATAGTGGCTGAGAAGTATATTATAATTTTTTGGGGTCATGTAGCTGGAGAGATACAGCCATAATCATTGGTTCTTTTGTAACAGAAATGTGGCTTCTAAGTGGATTTCTCCCTCACAATTTTTTAACAGTGGCTAGTAATTCATTTTTATAATTTTTTGTGTCATGCTGCTTGAAAGGCAGCAATACTACAGGTCCTATTATAAAAAAGAAACGTTGTTTCTAAACATGACCTATTGTTCTTCCACAATTGACAAAAGTGGCTCCAAGGGTCATGCTTGAATTTTTGGGGCATTTGCTGTGACATGCAGCCTATATACATGTCCTATTCTAAAAAAATGTTGTTTTCTAACGACATTTGTTCTTCACATTTGTCAAGAGTGGCTCAAGGCGTGGATGGTGCTGCCAGAAACAGGAATAGGTAGGACACTGTTAATGGAAATATTGAAAAAAATGACTTTTTTTTTGCAAGATCTTTAACTAGCTATCAATCCCTGTTTGGAAACCAAAATTTAATACAATAAAAAAAAAAGAGAAACAAAGCATGGTGGGTTTCCCACCCTTTTTTTAAAAATGTGTTTTTAAATTAAAGACAAAAAAACTTTGCAGTACAAAATAGCTGTTAAAAAAATTTCTTTTTTTTAAAAAGGGGGGGTTCAGGAAAACTTGACCAGATGTAGGTTATTCAGAGGAAGGGAGTATGGAGCCGGAAGAGAAAAAGTACAGGACCATTTCCTCCCCAGCATTGGTAAAAGGGAAAAAAAAAAAGGGAAAGATAAAGGGCCCCGGGGTGTAACAGGACGTTAACCACAGTTTTTTCCAAGTGAAGTCAATTGGTCCCATCATACGGAGGGCAAGGGGGTACCCGGGTTTTTACTGTGTACAGAGGAAGGCTGGAGTTCTCACATTCCCGTTTCCGACTCTGTTTCCCGACGTTTTCGTTGCTGCGTATCGGGGCTTTTTAAAACCTGGTGTTAATAGATGACGGACGCCAGCTGGGCTTTACCGACCCACTGTAACTCCGGCCTGGGTCTGCGTGGCCGGACGGGATAGTCAAAAGTCCATTTAAAATAAATGGTGGTTAAAGATCCTTTTTCCGGCACTTTTTAAATGTGGGGGTCATGCGGTTTGGGGCTCATGCTTGGCCCCGGCGGTATATTTAATGTCCGTGAAACTAAAATGGTGGTTGAAAGATCCTTTTTTCCCCACTTTTTTAAATGTGGGGGTCTGCAGGTTTGGGGCTCATGCTGTGGCCCAGGACAGGTATAGTCAATGTCCAGTGAAAAACTAAAATGGTGGATGAAGACTCCTTTTCCCTTCTAAGGCACCTTTTTAAATGTGGAGGTCATGCAGGTTTGGGGCTCATGCTTGTGGCCCAGGACAGGGTATAGATCAATGTCTCCAGTTCAACTAAAAAGTTGGTGGTTGAAAGAATCCTTTTCCGTCATTTTTAATGTGGGGGTCATTTGCAGGTTTGGGGGCTCATGCCACAATGTGGCCCAGGACAGGTAATAGTCAATGTCAGTTCAACTAAATGGTGGTTGAAAGGGACTCCTTTTTGGCGGCACTTTTTTAAATGTGGGGGGTCATGCAGGTTTGGGGTCATGCTGTGGCCCAGGACAGATATAGTCATTGTCCAGTGAAACTAAAAATGGTGGTTGAAAGACTCCTTTTTCGTCACTTTTTAAATGTGGGGTCATGCAGGTTTGGGGCTCATCTGTGGGCAAGGACAGGTATAGTCAATGTCCAGTTCAACTGAAAATGGGTGGTTTGAAAGACTCCTTTTGCGGCACTTTTTAAATGTGGGGGTCATGCAGGTTTGGGCTCATGCTGTGGCCCAGGACAGGTATAGTCAATGTCCAGTGAAACTAAAATGGTGGTTGAAGACTCCTTTTTCCGTCAATTTCTTAAAAGTGGGGTATGCAGGTTTGGGGCTCATGCTGTGGACCAGGACAGGGTATAGTCAATGACTAGTTAAACTAAAATGGTGGGTGAAGACTCCTTTTTGCCGGCACTTTTTAAATGTGGGGGTCATGCGGTTACTGGGGCTAATCATGCTGTGGGCCCAGGGCAAGGTTATAGTCAATGTCCACGTGAAAACTAAAATGGTGGGTTGAATGACTCCTTTTCCGTCAACTTTTTAAATGTGGGGGTCATGCAGGTTTGGGGCTCATTGCTTTGGACCCAGGAAAGGTATAGTCAATGTCCAGTGAAAACTAAAAATGGTGGTGAAAGACTCCTTTTCGTAAATTTTAAATGTGGGGGTCATGCAGGTTTGGGGGCTCATGGCTGTGACCAGGAACAGGTATAGTCAATGTCCAGTTCAACTAAAATGGTGGTTGAAAGACTCCTTTTTGCGGCACTTTTTAAAAATGTGGGTGGTCATGCAGAGTTTGGGGCTCATGCTGTGGCCAAGGACAGGGTGTATAGTCAATGTCCAGTGAAACTAAAATGGTGTTGAAGACTCCTTTTTTCCGGCACTTTTTAACATGTGGGGGTCATGCAGGTTTTGGTGGCCATGCTGTGGCCCAGGGACAGGTATAGTCAGATGGTCCCAGTGAATAACCTAAATGGCTGGTTGAAAGACTCTTTTTCCGGCACTTTTTTAAATGTGGGGGGTCATGACAGTGTTGGGGGCTCATGCTGTGGCCCAGGACAGGTATAGTCAATGTCCAGTGAAACTAAAATGGTGGTTGAAAGACTCCTTTTTCCGGCACCTTTTTAAATATGTGGGGGTCATGCAGGTTTGGGGCTCATGCTGTGCCCAGGACAGGTATAGTCAAGTCCAGTGAAACTAAAATGGTGGTTGAAAGACTCCTTTTTACGGCACTTTTTTAAATGTGAGGGGTCATTGCAGGTTTGGGGGTCATGATGCGTTCCAGGACAGGGATATTCAATGTCCAGTTCAAGTAACATGATGGTTCAAATTCATACTGCCTTCTGCACTTTTTAATTTTGTGGGTGGATGACGTTTATGGGTCAGGCTGTGGTACAAGGACAGGTGATAGTAATGGTCTGTGACTTTTTTTCTGTGACTTTTATAACCTAAGTGTGTTGCCTAAGATGTAGGACGTATCCATTTGACTGTTGTGGATGTTAATTTCAGCTTCTCCAGCCTTGTTTGGGTGTAATAATGAAGGTGTTGTTGCTCTCCCATAGACTTTAATGGTAATCGCTCATAATCGATGCTCACTATCGAAAAACCTTATCGATAGCGGCCGACTATCGACTATCGATCGATCTCGATAGCCAATGCAATCGCTCAACACTAATGGCAACAAGAACAGGAGGATACATTTCGAATATTTTGAAAAAAACACAGCCACAAGTTAGTGATAAAGTAAATTAGAATGAAGTGTCATCTTTGGCATTTAAAATACTGATGCAAACAACATTTTATTATTGCAAAGCATTCAAATGAGTCAAGTTACTTTCTGAAATGGTAGCAAAACATTTGGTGAAGCAAAATATTTTATATTAACAAGTTAATAATCAACACAAAGAATGATATTGTAACTCAGAGATTAGAATTTCATTAGAAATACTACTCTAACTTATATTTCTGATGCATGAACCATTCCCCATAAAGACCAGAGGGATGGAGTTTAGATGATTACCATGTCTTTTGGCAGGTTTTTGTTCAGACCTCCTTTGTAATGACCAAGTGTGTCACTGTGTCACTTTTTCTGCACTCTGTTACATACTGTTATATTAACAGCTAGTGCAGCATAGCAAGGCTAAGCAGAGGACAGAAAGGAGTCAGAGTAGAGATTCAGCTGACAATTTCTGAATTTGTTTCTCTCACGATTTGTACATATGATCCTGGATGTTGGAATCTGGCCTCTGCTCTATCCAGAAAGACTATAGTTAATTCCAGCATCTGAGCTCTTAGCCCGGTGGAGCTCATTATTAATTAGCTCCAGCTATAAAGCCCAGCAACTGGCTTCAGGTGATGCCTGAGATTCTCCTGGACATGTGATCCTGCAGTTGCTCTGTTAGTTTATTCCTGATTTGTTCTCTGGCCACTTGGACTTTTGTTTTCTTTCAGTTTGTTTGGATCTTTGTTTTGCCCCTCACATCCCCTGGGATCCACCCTTTTAATTTTAGATTTTCTTTCTTTGATGGCTTGTGTTTATTTTTGTATGTTTACTTTTCACAATAAAGTCCTTTTCTGAAAGATACCTAACAATCTCAGGCCATAAAGAAATGGATCCATGGAACAATAGACCTGTCAATGTTTTATCCACAGACCTGTTTATCCTGGCTGAAAATTTTAAGGAAACAGCAGAGGCTTTTAAGATGGTTGCTGGCTAGAGATGGGCGAATTTCTCAAAAATTCGATTCGGTCACTTAGACAAATTTTCCGACAAAATTAGTTTCGTTCCGAATTACTTCGGCACGAATCGCGTTAAAAAGCAGCTATTTCCAGGCTGCACAGAGCCTGCAGGGTGCTGTAGAACTTTGTGCCATGCTTAAATATGCAGAGGGAGCTTGGTTTGGTCTTCATACAATGTTGTGTTTTAGTATGACACGCAATGAAGCGGGAATGTGCCCGTAAAGTCATCCAGGAAAGCTGGAAAAAAAGAAAGCTGAGAGTCAGGTGGCAACATTTGTGACAGAGTGTGGGGGTGACTGCGGCGCCACAGCAACATGAGGTAGGGATGGAAAAATGAATTCTGGAGGTGGCAAAAAACGGGAAAACAAGAAGGCACAATGACTGAGGCGGGGGTCAGCGGCAGGATGAGGTCAGGCAGTGGCCAATGCATTCTGGAGGTGGCAAAAAATATTAGGCCCCCAAGTGGACAAACACCAGTTGGAGGTACAAAAGCAGCAGAATAGGGCAGGGAGTGGCACAATGAATTTGGAGGGATAAAAACCGTTTAGGCCACAGAGTGGGGAAAAATCACACAGTGTGGAGGTCACGGCGGCGCCCTTGAGGTCAGGCAGGGCACAATGACTTCTGGAGTAGCAAAACAGGAGGAAGCACAGAGTGGCACAATGATGAGAGCGGAGGGCACGGCGGCAGCAGCTGAGGGCAGGCAGGCACAATGACAATGTGGAGGACATGGCAGCAGCCACAGCAGCAGAAAGGTCAGACAGTGGCACAATGACACAGTGTGGATTCACGGCAACAGCAACAGCAGCAGCAGATGAGGTCATAGGGGGCACAATGCAGGTGTTGAGGTGGGTGGCATCCCAGCCCCCTGGTAAAGTGGGGGTGGAGATGGAGAAACGGGGCAGAGTTTGTGGCATCAGGTGGGTGGCAAACATAAATAGTGGGTGAGGCAGGTATTTAAACCCGACGACGCCTAAGCTTGGGGTGGAATCCGGCCAACCCACCCCCTGATTCATCTTGAAAAAGGTCAGTTTTCCCACTTTCCCTGTACAACGGGTTCTCCTTGGGGAAACGATCCCCCCGCCGCATGAACACCCGCTCTGATCCCACACAAGGGCCGGGAAGGACACTTCCCCACTGCAAACTCGGCAAGTTGCGGCCACAAAATCCAGTTTGGCTCCCCAGTAGTCCAGGGATTTTCTAACGAGGGGGGCAGAGTGCTGCCCAAAGAGGCCAAAAACCTGTTGGTTCAGGGACTGCCCCAGGTCCTGTGCTGCTGGCGACTGCCCCCCACAGGCGGGTGAAGGAAGCTCTCATCATGACTCCCGACTTCGGGTTACTACTGATGGAGCGGTACTCCCCAAACCCCCCCAAACCTTCCCCAGCTCCCCCGCGGCGTGTACGTGAGGTTTTCGGGGAAACCCCCCCTTCAGACCGTCAGAGGGGGGGACGATGCCGCCCCATGGGGCCCCGGCCCAACTGTTTAAACGGGGATTTCCCTTTTGGGTATTTGAGTTGTTTCCCCCTCTCAATAGCTGGAAAAAGGCCCCCATTTTTGGCCCGGGGTGGGGCGAGGGGGTCCAAAAAAAGGGGTGGAAAAGCCAGAAGTAAATCCCTTTGGGTTTTGCTGACTATTCGGCTGTCACTAGCCAGGCAAAAAAAGCATGCCTTTGCGGGCCATCTGAAAAGGGTGACTCCGGGGGGCCTCCCTGCCTCCATTTCCACCCGTATTTCCCACGGTGCTTTTGGGGGGCAAACTTTACTCATCTTCCTCATCTCCAAACCACCTCCTTCCCGCTGCTCCTGCTTTCCCCCTCCCTTGTCACCTTGGGGGAAAAAAATCCCACTAAATTTTACCAGACAATGCTTCTCTCCCAAAGTCCCTCCTCCTCCATTTTTGTCCCCAAACCCGGGGCTAAAGTGCCACCCAGATGTAAATCGCCAAGTCTCCAGTCCCCTGCCCGAAGATTTTTTTCACTGTTTTTCCCGGCATAACAGTGGAAAAGACGTTATTATCCCCCTAGGCCTGGCGGGGTGGAAAAAAAAAACGTCGCCTCCTCGAATGGCCCTCAACAAAAAGGCAGGTTGCACGCATGGGCTTTCCAAGGGCCCGACATCAAAGTTACCAAGGGGGGTCTTTTGTTCCCCTTTCCCGGGTCCCTCAAAAAATCGTTAATGGCCCCTTTTTCTGTTGTACCCGTCCGGGCCAACATGTGCAGGGTGGGAATTTCCAGTCCGGGGGTTTCAAAAAAATCGCATTTTTAAAAGGGGGTTGGGGGGGGAGGCCGTTCTGCCGCTTTCAATTCATGAGGGTGTTTCCCGGCCCTTTTTACGAATGGTTTAAAATGCATCAAGTTTTTTTTGGGGCCCTTTTTTAAAAATGTTTTTTGAAGATCGGTGGGAAAACTTTAAAGGGAACCTTTTTAAACCAGAAGAAAAAATAAGGGGCCCTGCAGGGCGAAAGGGCCATTTCCCCCCCTTCCCGGTTTCAGCGCCCTACACCATGTTCCCCCATTGTCCGTCCCCCCCCCCCCCCCCCCCCCCCCCCCCCCCCCCATGTTTCCCAAATTTTTAGGGTTTGGGACGGGGAAAAACCACACATCGTTTTTTTTCTGCATGACGCGGAAACAGTTCCTCCCCTGTGGACTTTGTTCGCCCGGGCAAAAACCAGGTTTGAAATTTCGTGACACCCCCCTGTGCCCCTACAAAAAGTGGTAAAGATGGAGCCCGTACTTGTAGAGGCTGAGATGGTGGTGGTGGTGGTGGAAGGAGGGGCGGACATTGGCGAGGTGCAGCATTTTTTTGAAAACATTTGGAGGAAAAAAGCCGTTCTCCTTGCCCAAGTTGTTGGTGTCCCCCTGGGGGGAAGCACATTCACCCACGGGGCGCTGCTGCTGCTGCTTTTTTGCTCCCTCCCGGGGCAGGTTTGGACCCCCAAAACCATCTGGCCCCCTTTTTCCCCCGGGCCACCGGATGGTGCCCGCTGCTGTGTTGACGCAGGGCCGTGGTGCCAAGGGTTAGCCCCCTGGCCCAAAGCTTCACTTTCTGCCCACAGATTCTACAAAACCCCAAATATTCGGCCTCCCCCGGGTTTGTTTTTAGCAAAGAACTCCACCCCCGGCCGAGTATCGTTTTTAAAACCGCCAACGCTCCGCATGGTGACTCCTATTTTGCCCGGCCGCTTGCCTAAATGAGCCCCTGGGGTTTGCTATTTTTCTTGGCCCTGCAAGGGGGTTTTTTTAAACCCCGGTGGCCGCTTGGCCCCCCGCCCTCACACGCGCACCCTGCTGCTCCCCGGCCCCCCACACGACCCCCCTTTGCTGGCTGCGCTGCTACCCTGACGCGCAAGGGGCGCCCCTCTTCCCCCTGACGATGATGAACCCCCTTTTCCTCACCCCCGTTTCCCCAAATTTTGCGGCCCGGCTACATCATAACCCTATTTGGGGTTTCATCGTCACTGCTGTCCTCCTTAAACCGGGCTTTGGGAAACCCCCGAGGCTACCTCTCACAACCCATAAACCCCCCCATCCCAAACCCCTTCCACATTATACTTTGCCGCCTTTCTCCCAAAAATCAGGCGATATTGGCCCCATTTTTCCCTGCCAAGTAGCTGCCGACTGCCCTCCTCAAATTTTTTTCATCCTCGCAAATATAGGGGGCCTTTGGGGCCCAACCAAAATAGAAGAATTTTGGCTGGGGAACCGGATGGGAAGAGGGGTAAAGGACAGTGGGGGGCCCCGCTGACCCGCCCCCCCGGGCCATCCCAAACAAATTTGGTTTTGTCTGAGGGTTCCCCACCAAAACTCTTGGCTGGGGTTGTCAGATGCCCTTTCTGGGGGGAAAAGGGGAAAGCCCTTTTCCCAACCAATCAAAAACCCCTTTGGGGTTTTCTAAAACAAACACCCCCGGCCCGCTAGAGGGACGGGGGCCGTTGTTGCCTAAACCTTTTTGACCCCGCTGCAACGCCCCCTTGCTGTCGGGCGGACCTGGGCCAGTTCCGGGAATTTTTTATCCCAAAGGGCCACTCGCGGGGTGCAGGCCTGCCCCCCCCTGTTTTGACATACTGTTTTTTTCAAAAAAATGAAACAGACACTTTTGATGATGATTATCTGTATATGAAAAAATTTACACCCTTTTTTTGACTCCAAATGAACCCAGAAAACAAGCTTGGGAAAACCCTTTTTGGATAAAAAAATTGCGTTTCCCACAAATGGCCAGGAAAAATTTACTTGTATGTGTCTTTTAAAAAAAAAAACATTTGTGTGTTTTATAAATGTAAAACAAAAAAGGTTAAAATTAAAACTTTGGGACATGTTTTGGGCTCCCGGGAAAAAATGTATTATTTTGGCTTTTTGAAAAGATGGTTTATTTTTCCCAGCACCCCAAAGCAAAACAACGTTTAAATTTAAAACCCCCTGGAGGGGTAAATTGCCCCAAAGTTTTTGGACCCGCACAAACTAGTAGCTTTGAAAGGCGTGTTTACAATTGGTTTTTTCTACCCCACAAAAACCCAAGGATCAGTTGTAATTAACCTTTGTTTGTGAATTAGGCACGGGAAAAAAATTTATATATTTTTGGGGGCGTTGAAAAGACGGTTTAATTTTGTCGCACCCCAAACCCCAAAACAACGCTTATTTAACCCCGGGATTTTAAAATTCGCCAAAGAATTGACCCCCACAAAATAGTAGTTTGTAGCGTGTTACAAATTTGGGGGTTTTTCTACGCCACACAACAAAGATACGTTGAAATTAAACCCCTTTGCTTGTGAATTGGGCTCGGGGAAAAAAAAATTTATATATTTTGGCATTGAAAAAAAATGGTTTTTTTTTTGTCAGCACACCAGAAAAACCCAAACGTTTAAAATTAACCCCTGGATGTAAATTGCCCAAAAAATTGAGCCGCAAAAACTAGTAGTTTTTGTAGCGTGTTAAAATTTGCATTTTTTCCCCTACCCCCAACAACAAAGATACAGTTGTAATTAACCTTTGCTTGGTGAATTAGGCTACGGGAAAAAATTTTTAAATATTTTGGGCCCGTTGAAAAAGAGGGTTTTTATTTTTTCAGAACACCCAGCAAAAAAAACGCAAATTTAACCCCCCGGGGATGTAAATTGGCCAAAAATTGAGCCCGCAAAAATTTTAGTAGTTTTTGAGCGTGTTAAAATTTTTGCTTTGTTTTTTTTACGCCACACAACAAGAGTTTACATTTTGAAATTTAAACCTTTGCTTGTGAATTAGGCTACAGGAAAAAATTTTTTATATTTTGGCTTTGAAAAAGCCCGGTTTTTGGGGTAGCAAAACCCAAAAAAAAAAGGGTTTAAATTTAAACCCCTGGATGTAAATTGCCCCAATAAAAATTTGAGCGGGCCCCAAAATTGAAGTGGTATTTTTATTGAAAAAAACGCTTTTTTCTTTAAATAATAAAACGGGAATGGCCTTTGGGACCCCAAATTTTGGATATTGAATTATAGGCAAGCTGCAGTGGACGCAACGGGATTTCAGACCCCCAATCCCCACCAAAAAATTAAAAAATGGGAACATTAAGAGAACAATCTCTGAAAACAAAGCGGAGACACCCCACAGAAATCGCTATAAAAAATCAATTCTTCAGTAAGAGCAAATCAGCCGTTGGGCAGCACCTTTCCCCTGATCATTCAGTGAGAGGAGTGTGAGCCCCGGCGTCCGCCCCGGGACTTATATAGTCGTTGAGTACGGGAACCCCCACCGGTCTCTGTTGGGCTTAACCTTGCACATTTTAAATAAAGGGCTATTCCCTTTTTTCCCCCCCCAAAAGGTGCTTTGCCCCCATGAAAAGCGCCATGTGTTCGAAGCCTTTTTTATCAATAAAAAATGTACACTTCGTTCACCCCGAAGTCCCCAAATTCGATTTCTTTCCCCCCGAACCGAAATTTTTCCCTGAAATCCTAAACAATTCCATTTCCCTTTTAAAAATCGATTCCCCCATTTATAGCTGGCTTATGCAGGGAACTCCATGGGGTCCTGAAAAATTTTTCAGACAAACCCACTGACACGTCTGGTGACGATCCTGTGCCCACTGCACGTCTGCTGAGGATCCTGTACTCGCTACCATGTCTGCTGAGGATCCTGTGCCTGTTGCCACGTCTGCCGATGATTCCCCGGCCTCCAGCGCCACGTCTGGTGACGATTCTCTGGCCTCCAGCGCCACGTCTGGTGACGATTCTCTGGCCTCCAGCGCCACGTCTGGTGACGATTCTCTGGCCTCCAGCGCACGTCCTGGTGACGATTCTCTGGCCTCCAGCGCCACGTCTGGTGACGATTCTCTGGCCTCCAGCGCCACGTTGGTGACGATTCTCTGGCCTCCAGCGCCACGTTTGGTGACGATTCTCTGGCCTCCAGCGCCACGTCTGGTGACGATTCTCTGGCCTCCAGCGCCACGTTCTGGTGACGATTCTCCGGCCTCCAGCGCCACGTCTGGTGACGATTCTCTGGCCTCCAGCGCCACGTCTGGTGACGATTCTCTGGCCTCCAGCGCCACGTCTGGTGACGATTCTCTGGCCTCCAGCGCCACGTCTGGTGACGATTCTCTGGCCTCCAGCGCCACGTCTGCCAACAATCCTCCATTGCCATGTCTGGTGGTGATCCTCCAGCATCATGTTTGCCTGTCCAGTGCCATGCCTGCCTATGATTCGGATTCCACAGGGCATATTGAGAGTCCGGAGGCCCCTCGTAAAAAGGAGGGTACTGTTATGATTTCAACACATGATCCTGGAGGTTGGAATCTGGCCTCTGCTCTATCCAGCAAGGCGACGGTTAATTCCAGCCTCTGACCTCTCTCCCTGGTGGAGCTCATTAGTAATTAGGCCCAGCTATAAAGCCCAGCCTCTGGCTTTAGTTGATGCCTGATATTTTCCTGGATATGTGGTTCCTACATTTGCTCTGTTGGTTTATTCCTGGTTTGTTCTTTGGTCACTTGGACTTTTATTTTTTTCAGTTTGTTTGGACAATCACATCCCCTTGGATCCATCTTTTTAATTTTAGGTTTTCTTTCCAGGACTGTTTGTGTTTACTTTTCACAATAAAGTCCTTTTTAGAAAGATACCTGACACTTTCCTTAAAGGGTTGTCTCACTCCCATGTCAGATAGGTGCGTCCCACATCAGGGACCCACATCTATCTTAAGTACGAGCCCAGACATCGTTGTTTTAAACAGAGAGGTGTTCTGGACTCTCCTATTGAAATGCATATAGGTTCCAGATACAGCCACAAGCCAGTGGGACTCTTGAAAAAACTTGGGTTCAGGACATCCTTTGCTGCACTGCTATGTTCTTCAACCAGTGGCTCTCCAGCTGTTATTAAACTAAAATTCCATTGTTTGATGCAGTTAAAGGGGTGTTCCATCGATGTTTTTTCATAAAGCCTGTTCTTCACAACCAGTTTCAGTCTTACACTTCCTGGTTAGGCTGAAGGTGGATCTGTAGAAGTGATTGGTATATCCTCTCTACTGTCCCAAGCTGAGCCTGTTACAGTGACATGAGTGCAGGAGGGTTGTAAACTGTAGTACACAAGGCTACAGGGCCCGAAAGGGTTAAAGTTGTTCAGTAACATAGATAAATAAGCTCTGTGCTGGTGATAACACTCAGTCACCATGGTCTGACAGGGCAGCTGTAGCAATGAGAGCAGAGAGAGATGGCCAGTAGCCTAGAGAAAGATGTGTAAACTCTCCTCAAGCAATGTACTTGGTAATATTATTTATATAACTTTACCTATATGTTTAAAGCTAATTATTGTAATGAGAAAAAAAAAATGTTTAATGATGACAGTTTAGAAATGTACTTCATTTGATCAAATATATTTTCAAGAACATAAAAAGGATACAGGTAGTAAGGTATAGGATAGATAGCGCTTTAGCCTGGACCTGGCGTTTCTAAATCCCTGCTGATTTCTAAAGTCCTATTGCCCTGAGTATGATGTGAGAGAGGCAATATTCTGGCTAAAATGTTTTTGTTTTTTTTTTGTAAAAAGGATGCTACTGGGAGCTGATGCATTGGCATTTTATGGATTATACTATGTTCTGATCAGGATATCGGCAGAGTACAGTGCTATGTGTGCACTGTAATTTCCACTGATGTTTTTAAGGAATTTCTCTGGATAACTGGACTAATACCCTAACCTAGCATCATACTTTTATTTGTGTATATACTTCATATATTGCCATACTGCCAAAATATTGCTGTATATAGATTAAAAGTGATTAACAATTCAAGAGTTTATACATTTACAAAATAGATAATGACAGCTGACCAAAAAAAAAAATATTGAAAAATGCAGAAAATACCATTTATTGCCTATATTTTGTTTTTATTCTACAGCATATACTATCACAGTATTGAGGGTATCTACTTTACTGTATACATTATCACAATATATAGGCTGTACATGCAAGCAGAGTCTGCCAAGGCCACGGTTTGACTGCATGATCATGTGAATGAGTTATGTAACGACACTGCTAGAGGTACTGAATCACTGGTCGTAATGAAATGGCAGTGGATGTAGAGGTGAGCACTTGTTGTTTTTTTTGTTTTGTTTCCTCTGCACACACCTGTACAGGGCTTTGTGAAAATCTTGGACAGTCATTCTAAACAAGATTTAGGTGGGAAGTGTTTTTAATAAGAAATTAAATAAAATAATTCAAGGGCACAATCTAGCAAGAAGATAAGAAGCAAAATTTGAAATTTTTGCTTTACTGAAAGAGTAATAGATTCTTGGCACAAACTTCAAACAGATGTGTTTTGGAAAATAAAAGAGTAAATTTAAAGGAGTATTTCCATCTCATTGATTTGCCTAAAATATGTAGGCAAAGGTGAATTAAGACTATTACCAAATACATTACTGATTTGCTATCCTCAGAGCAAGAACAGATCTTATCTCCTGCTTGTTTACAGATGGTTTCCCAGGGTACCCATCACCTGTCTTTGCTCTAGAACCACTGGCGTGGATAATGAAGTTGCTCCCTGCTATGTCTTATTAGCAACAGAAGAGCTTGCTTATCTTTCTTACTGCCAAACTTTAACCCTTTAAAGCTCTATAGCCCTGTGATCTGCTGTTAAAACCCCTCCATCATCAATGACCCCAGTGTAACAGGCGTGTTTCTTACTTCAATCCCTATTTTTGCTGTTGTTTGCTTTAAAACCTGTATGCCACCCATTTATGCCTTTGGTGGATTCTATCAGTCCCTAACTCCTGCCTTGACCAGCATTATCCACTGAGTAAAATTCATTAATGTATTGAAGCAAAGGTTGAAAACCACCAGCAGAACAACGCATCTGATGCATCTCAGGCCATACAAGGCTGTGTATACTGTTCCTGCAGTAATCCCTGTGGTCCTTGCGGCTCCTTGTGTCGGGTAAACTGGTTTCAGCCTTTTTTCTTGCAACTCCTGCCTTCAACCACAGAGAAAGCACATGCACTATTAACTTTATTTAATCACCTAAAACTATGTGATTCCAGTGTAAGAAAAAGAAACCACCCTCTGGCTCTCCTCCTTCTTCTACTATTAGCTGCAGGGTGTAATAAATGAAAGGAATTATTCTGCCTATTAGGACAGCAGGAGTCTTGGTGTTATATCTGTCTTGTGTCTGTTTGCTTGGAGCATTTGCATGGTAACTGCACAGGATCCTTGCTTATTAGCTGTTCTGAGTTCTGAGCATGCTAGGAGTCTATAAAGTTCAACTGAATAAGACACTCTATCTGCTGTCATTGTTTTGTCCAGTGTTGGTCAGTTGTGTTAGATTTAGTATCTAATTTCTTGTCTCAGCCTTGTTGGTCTAGTTCTGGATTTTGTTGCTTTTGAGAATTATAGATTTGGTGTTTGTCTTGCTTCTGTTGGGCCCTGCCCAGGTATCATTGGATCCTAGGCCACTTGGTGTATTAGGGTCACTTGATTCCTTAGAGGCATGTTCAGGGAAAGGTGCTAAATTAACATCAGGGATAGAGGTTATGGTGTTAGTGGTAGTCATATGATGTTTTTAAGGGATAGCTAGGGATGGTTAGCTAGGAACAGTTAGCATTATTACTGTTCAGTTCCTGGAGTGTACACACATTTGAATTTTCACCAAAACGTGCGCCTGTCTACGTCTGCCTGCTGTCCTTCGGCGAATCATTTAACGGTAATTTTTTTTTACTGAAAAGCTTCATATTGCCTCTCCATGTGACCGCTAGTGCACTTTCTGTGTTGCTAGTTGTCGTTTATAGTCCACCAGTTATTCCTTTCAAACTCCCTCAACTGGCTGGCTCTCACAGATACATTTCTTCAATAATCCAAAAAGGCTTCCCCTGCTGCTCTGATTCATGGTGTTCTGCAGATTTCTCTTACCATCTGAGCTAAGAACAGGTACAATAGACAAGCTTTTGCAGCCCAACAGTTTACATGTCATTTCCCTGGTACCTTTACTCACATTCAGGGGCGTAACTACCGGGGTAGCAGACGTAGCAGCTGCCACTGGGCCCGGGGCTCTTAGGGCGCCCGGGTCCCGGGGCAGCTGCTAACACGTCTGCTACCCTGGTAGTTCGGCCCCTGCGCCCACCGGCAGTGAACATAACAGTTCACTGTTAGCGGGGCAGAGCTGCGGAACCTGGCACATCCTGCCTCTGCGTTCAGACGCAAGACCGCCCAGTGTTAGCAGAGAGGAGCTGCCTGCGCTCTGCCCTGCTAATATGCCTGCTAGGCCTCAAGCCTAGCAGGCACCAGCCCACAGTGCTGACGTGAGCAGCGCGATGACGTCATATTATTGCGCCGCCCGTGCCAAGCACAGACAGGCCAGAGCTGAGCTGCGAGGGATCATGGGGCAGGTGAGTAAGTGATTTTTTTTTTTTTACATTACTGAAGCCTTCCTGCCTGCCTGTATGGGCCCTTATAAACTGCCCTAAGCCCTCTGCCTGCCGGCCTGTATGGGGCCCCTATAATCATATAACCTGCCCTAAGCCCTGTATGCTTATATGGTGACCCTATAACCTGCTCTAAGCCCCCTGCCTGCCTAAATGGGGACCATATAACCTGCCCTAAGCCCCTTGCCTGCCTGTATGGGGACCCTATAACCTGCCCTAAGCCCCTTTCCTGTGTATATGGGGACCCTATAACCTCCCCTTAGCCCCCTGTCTCCCTATATGGGGACCCTATAACCTGTTCTAAGCCCCCTGCCTGCCCTAAGCCCCCTACCTGCCTATATGGGGACCCTATAACCTTCCCTAAGCCCTGCCTGCCTATATGGGGACCCTATAACCTTCCCTAAGCCCTGCCTGCCTTTATGGGGACCCTATAACCTGTCCTAAGCCCTGCCTGCCTACTAATATGGACTCTATATCCTACCCTATGCCCTTCCTGCCTGTATGGGGCCCCTATAGACTACCAAAGCCCTGCCTGCCTGTATGGGGCCTCTAAAGTCTACCTAAGCCCTGCCTACCTGTATGGGGCCTGTGAAGATGTAAAATGTTTTTGCTGTGCATTTAAGTGTCGCTATATTTGTAACCTTGGTTGTGGTACCTGAATTCCCCTGGTCTGGCAAACCACCTGTGTGAATGTGTGTGAATGCTGCTTTTTCCTTGCTTTTCTCATTAGGCTGGCCACCTAATGCTCTATTTTCCTTTCTTTTTAGGTTTTGCCAGCAGGGAACAATGCACCAGAACTAAGGAAATGTTCACAATATTGTGCAAATTATCTGTTAAAACAATAGTGATTTTGTGTTATATCTTTTACTTACCTGTATTAGTGCAGCTGCTGCAGGGTGTGTCTGCTCTGACCATATAAGAGGCAGGCATGCAGAATCTGTGGTGTTTTATAAGGAAAACTGCAAAGGATTGTGGGAGTTCCCACTTGTATAAAAGGACTCCATGGAACACATGGTTAGATGAATGTGGAAAGCTGTGCTGTTAACACCATATAACTCTGTAGGAAGACAAGAGCCTGAAGTGCAAGGATACTGTTGTACAGAGTGGGACTGTTTTTCATCCCAAAGTGTTTTTTGTGTTTTTTTTTTTTTTGCTGTTTACAATAAACTCCTTTGGATTATTTTTGAACAAAGGCCTGTTCATCCTTTTGGAAAAATCCCATGCTTCACAGGGCCCCTATAGACTACCCTAATTACTGCATGACTACATATATGGCCCCTATAGCTATCTAAACCCTGTCTGCTTACCTATATGGCCCTGCCTATATGCCTATGTACAGAACAATAGGGAAAGTCAACGACTTGTCAGAGAAACGTCACCTGTGAGCAGGGCCGGATTGGGAATAAAAATCAGCCCTGGCACAGCGCCCCCAGCAGCCCACATACAATATCCACTTAAAAAATTCCCATTGTTCTCGCACCTCACCACTTTCTAAAATAAACTACACTATAAAGCTGCTTTCACACAGAGAGTTTTTGGTGCATTTTGTGCAGAAAGGCAGAGCAGTTAATGCTGAACATTTCTGCACAATAAAAAAAAATCCACCATCACAAAAATGCACCAAAACCGCTCCATGTGTGGAGACCCCTACACACAAGTAATAAAAATGAATAAGTGGTGCAGAGAAAAACCTGCCCCTGATTCAACACAGAAGTAAAACAATGACCCCTGGCAAGCAGGGGAATCTCAACGGAGACGTCCATCTCTTGATGGGGTTGTTTTCTTCTACTTTTCTTCTCCTTCTGCACCAAACATCCATGATGCCTTCCTCCTTGTTGTTCTCTTCATTTCATTCTCTGTCCGGTAAGCTTGCAGTGTCCCTCTTCATAGTGGCACTACATCGTCCTGTAGAATTTTACAAATAAATCTTTGGACTCCCCTCTCTCTTCCTGCACTTTCCTATCAACTCCCCAAACTGGTTATGTTTAGACCCTTAAAATTTAGAAATAAAAAAAGTCAGATAAGTGGCCAGCGTGAGGAGTGACAGTATGCAGGCAGGCAGGGCAGTAAACAGGATGAAAAAGGGCCACTTATAGGCAGACCAGGGACAGAACAGGGTCAGTTTATAGGCTGCCAGGGAAGAGTAGTGTATAAGTAGGCAGGGATATTTAAAGGGCAGGCGTATAGGTAGGGCAGTGCTATTTTTGGATGCAAGGGCAGCGGCTATATTCTATAGGCGCCTAGGGCAGGGCATCATAATTGACAGGAAGGGCATCATTTTATAGCCAGGCAGGGTATTAGGGAGCCAAGGGCCAGTGATTCATATAGACAGGCTGGGACATCATTTAGCCAGGGCTGGGTATAGGTTTGCCAGGGCAGGGCATATTTTTGACCAACGGCAGGGTTTTTAGAGTGCAGGGCTGCTGACATCTTATAGCCTGGCAGGGTACATCTTATAGCCAAGGCAAGGGTATATTGGTAGCCAGGGCCAGTGCTTCATTATAGCCAGACAAGGGCATACATATAGCTAGGCAGGGTATAGGTAGCGCAAGGGCACGTGCATCATATAGCCAGGCGGGCTTAATATATAGCACAGGCTGGCGTTATAGGTTATAGGTATGCACAGGGACAGGGCTTCAGATAGCCTTGGCAGATGAGTCATTGCGTAGCTGGGCACCAGGGTTTTAGGTAGCCAGGGCAGGGCAGGGGGTAACATCTAGCCACTGGGCCTTCATTTAGGTTGCCAGGGAAGGGCATCATATAGCCAGGGCGGGCATCATATAGCCTGGGCCAGGGCTTCTTTATATAGGTTGCCAGCCGCCGATGGGGCCAATCATTTAGGCCAGGGCCAGGGCATCATATATAGCCAGGGCAGGGCTGTATTTTGTAAGCCAGGGCAGGGCTGTATACAGCCAGGGCAGCTAGGGTGTATATAGGTTGAGCCAGGGGCAGGGCTGTATAATAGGTGTAGCCAGGGGGCAGCTGGGGCTTTATATTGGTAGCAGGGCACAGGGCCTGTATTGTATATTGGTAGCCGAGGGCAGGGCTGGATATAGGTAGCCACAGGGCAGGGCTTTTTTAGGTAGCCAGGGCTAGGCTGTATTTTATGTTGCAAGGGCTGGGCATTTTTTTTTGGTTAGCAGGGAAGGGCTGATATATAAGTAGCAACGGGGCAGGGCTGTTATATTGCCAGGGCAGAGGCTTTTTTTACCTATTGGTAGCCCAGAGGCAGGGCTGTTGTATATAGGTAGACAGGGCAGGGCTGTATATAAGTTAACCCCAGGGGGCACTGGGCTGTTATATATGCCTGGGCAGGGCTGTTTTGTTTATAGGTTTAGCCAAGGGCTGGGCTGTATATAGGTAGCCAGAGCAGGGCTGTATATAGGTAGCCTGAGCAGGGCTGTTTATTTGTTCGGTTATATAGGTAGCCAGGCAGGGCTGTATATAGGTTGCAAGGGCAGGGCAATTATAGGCAGCCAGGGACAGTAATATAAAAAGTTTTTTAAAAAAAATAAATAAAAATCGTAATACTCACCCGTGACACACGCTGTCCCTTCCTCTTACTGATCACTCTTCACTCTGGAGCACCGAGTGTGGCCGCGCACTGCAGACGAGCGGGCTCATGCGGCATGGCGGCGCGATAAACGTCATCTCGCACACTTCTTCGCGGTTGCCTTGCACCACGGCACTACCTCGGGAGAGCATGAGCAGTCTCGGGATCAGTAGATCCTAGGATGCTTCAGCCTCGGACCTGCTCGACTGAACCGCCGCGGGTGAAGGCGGTGGCAAGTGATGGCTCGACATGACATGGTGTCACAGTGACCCGGCACCCTGTGCAGCCCAATTGTGGCGAGAGGAGGGGCCTGTCGGCCCCCTGCCACAGGGGTCTCCGGTAGTGATTGATGCGACCATTGCCGTGCCACATGTAGCGCGCCACGAACGGTCTGTTTGTGGGGCACCTCGGGGCCCCGCAGGGGGGGGAACTCCGTCCTCCACTCGGAGGGCGTCCGAGGCGGCCCTGCGGCTCGCCGGACGACAGCGGGCGCCGCCAGGCAAATGCCCCGGTTTTGCCCTATGGTCAGACCGGGACCTGTCCTGTGGAAGTCACAATATGTAAACTGAAACTTTAATCACTTATATGTCAAGTGGGGAGTATGTGTACCACTAGGGTAATATACACTATTATAGGTCACTGTGATTCATGGGGGCTATGTTAATTATCAGTCTGTAGAACACCTGTGCACACTGAACTATTCGCAGAGACTACCCCTAGTATTTGGTTACTATATTGCTGTTTACGATTGGTATTTGAAGACTAATCAAGTAATAGTTGTAGGTATATTATTCAGTCATAAGTGGTGTGGGCTGGTAATTTGCTTCATGTTATGGCAGTATAATCAGGTCCTTATTAGTGGACAGTATTGGTTATGTTGGTCTTTTGTGTAATCAGGATTTTTTTATCAGTAGCAGTATGTATGGTGATATCTATGGTGATGGTAATTGGTCCCTTGTGATTATCTAGCTACTGGAAGGTCCCCGGGTAAATGTTCGTGGTCGGGAGGAAGTGGAGGGGTGAGTATGGGGGCTCACATACAAAAAGTTGGATATGTGGCCCAGGCTTCTCTTAGTTTAGCCCTGACTCACATTCTTCTAGACAGGAGTTTTTTTTGTCTGTAACAATTAATATGTTTCACCTGCTTGTGATCTTTTCCATTTGATTGCTGGTGGGTGAGTTTTGCCTCTGCTCTGACTGCTGTCCAGCACAAAGGCAATTAATCCCTGCTCTGGAATTGCCCATGTGCTGCTGATCTTCAGTAGCTGCTGCTTTAAAAGGCAGCTTCTCACAGCACTCTGGGCCAGAGCATTGCAGTGTTTCATATAGGGTTTGGTTCACCAAGCTCTAGCCCTCCTGTGTCCCTATTTTAGTCTTTTGCTTCTGTGCCCATGTGACCCAATTCTTTCTTAGCCTTTGTCTGTCTAGACTGAGTTTGTCCCCAACTCCTGTGGCTGTGTTTGGATTAGTTTTATCCCACACGGTCCCAAGGATCCCCGTCCACCTGTCCATAGGTGTTTTAATGGAACTGTTGCATATTTTGCTTTGCCATTTCTGTTACCTCTGTTTCTTTGCAATAAAGTATATTGAAAAAACATAACATAGTCATATACTCTTAAAGGGGTTTTCCCACCATAGACTGTGATAGCACCTGTCTTGGAAATGGGCCCCGGAAAGTTACAGGACAAATTAAAGTGCCAGTCACTAGGGGTGTTGCTAGGGTCCCAAAACATCTGGGGCTCGGCCCCTTAAGTTTTTCTGAGTAGGCCTTGGTGCACACGCCATTTTCAAGCCACATTGTGAGCTGCAGATGTGTTTTTACAGAGAAAAAACCTTCTGGTCCTGTCACTAAATTTTCTGCACATTCCCAACATAGATCCCATCCATCTCCTCAGCAGTCAATGGAATATCAGCCCTGACAATTTGCATTTTTCTGAACTCTACACCTCTCACACTTCAATATGACAGTGTAATATGCTTAACAAAATTAAGTCAACCAAATAATTGATTAATGATCAGGGAGCAAATATAACCAGACCGAATTGTTACTAAAAAACATACAAAACCAGACCAAAACTAATGCTACTTAAGGATCAAATATAACTCCAGACTATGAGCCTGAATGTGAACATCAATGTGGGACTTTAGCTCTAATACAGGCTATGAAGAATATGATTACTGTAATTACAGTGATCTATATTAGTAGTAGATTCTAGTTGTATGTTAGGATCAGCAGAAATATAAATGATTTACATCTGCATTACATCTGGTGGGACCTTTTTACAGGTGTCGCCCTGTGGAGTTGTTCCTTTCTCTTCGTTCTATTTCATCTGTCCAACTCCTCCTTAACGACCTTCTAACGAGTCGTCATCTAAAATATTGATCAAAACAAACATCTTTTGACTCCTTTACGGTATCTGCACTTTCTCTAAAAATTCCTTATCTCTGTTCAAACCACCCCATATATAATGCCCCAAAAATGGTAATAATTACCCCCTTGTTTCCCAAACGGCTATGGGCCTCCACTTGTGCACAAAGTTTTAGTCTTGTTTTGTAAACCAATAAAGGAAGTAGTGAAAATTGCCATGAGGAAAATATGTTGGTACAACTCAACTATTAGGCAGTCCTCTGTTAGGTAGGTAAAGTTTATTGGTCTATCCCCCAGTTATATAGTATTCGGTTCCCCTTTTAAGTAGAAAGGTAGTTATATAGGCCTCAGAATATAAAATATATGTTGAATATATAGATCCAATATTATTGCAGTTATATAGGCCCCTGTAGCTAGTTATAGGCCCCCTGTAGTTAAATATTTGCTCACTGTAGCCAGGTTATTAGTAGAGATGGGCAAATTTCTCAAAAATTCGATTTGGTCACTTCGCCGAATTTCCTGACAAAATTAAATTCGGTTCCACATATTACTTTGGGGGACGAATTCTCGTTAATAAAAACATGCTTTTTCCTGCTGCAAAGAGCCGGCAGGGGTGATGTAGAACGTTTGTGCCATGCTTAATTTTGCAGAGGGAGTTGTTTTGTCTGTATACAATGTTGTGTTTTTGTATGACATGACATGACTGCCGCCGTCTTAGAATCGCTTCACTATAAATTCCCTGTGGCACTTAGTGGGCAAAACTGACCAAAAAAAAACTGTAAGAGGAATGTAGCCTGACAAGTCATGCAGCGAAGCTGGAAAAAAACAAGGGGTGATGAGCTCTACGGTGCGAACATCAGTGACTGAGTGTGGATGGTGTCCGGTGGCAGCCACTCAGCAGCATGGAGATCAGAGAGTGCACAATGGACATTCTGTGAGGTGGGAAAAAAAAACAGGAGTAGGCCACTGAGGGAACAAATGATACATGTGTGTAGGTCAACCGGCGGCACAACAGCAGCACAGAATGAGTTACATAGAGTGGCTCAATGACAGAGGTGGAGGTTGACACGGCTGCAGCAGCTTGACGGTCCATGAGCGTGGCACAATGACTGTAGTGTGGAGGTGGGTGGCCATTACCAGTCCCTGTAAAGATGGTGGGTAGGTTTGATGGGAAAAACTGGTCAGCAGATGTGTGGCAATCAGGCTGGGTGGCGGATCAGAAAAGTGGCTGAGGAAGGTAGTATGAAACCCAGACTCATTCTCCCAGTTTGGGTGAGGCTTCATGGCTGCTGATGTAGTATAACGCCTAAGGCATTGGTGTTTGGAATTGGGCAAATTCCACGTCTGATTCATATTGACAAAGGTCAGTGTTCACATTTTTACCGATGGACAAGCGGGTTCTCCTTGGGGTAACGATGGCCCCCGCTTCACTGAACACCCACTCTGATGCCACACTACTGGCCCGGCAGGACAGCTTCTCCACTGCAAACTCGGCAAGTTGCGGCCACACATCCAGCGGATCTTCAAACTGGGGTGGCAGAGTGCTGTCCAAGTAGGCCACCACCTGTTTGTTCAGGGTCTGCTCCAGGTCCTGCTGCTGCTGCTGGCGACTGCCCTGCTCATCAGGAAGCTGCTCATCAGTGACTCCAGACTTAGTTTGCTGCTGATGGAGCTGGTACTGCTCCTACCCCCCCACCGGCCCCCAGCAGCCGCGACAGTAGTACGTGAGCGCTGAAAAACCCCCCTGTCAGACCTGACAGAGGAGGGACAATGCCGCCCAGAGGCAGTGGCCCACTGACTACGGAGGATTTCCCTATAGTATTTGAGTTTGTCCTCCCTCTCAGCAGCTGGGAAAAAGGCTCCCATTTTGGACCGGTAGCGAGGGTCCAATAGGGTGGAGAGCCAGAAGTCATCCCTCTGCCGGATGGTAACTATTCGGCTGTCACTAGCCAGGCAAATCAGCATGCTGCGGGCCATCTGCACAAGTGACTCCGAGGGGCTCCCTGCCTCCATCTCCACTGTATACTGCCACGGTGCTTGCGAGTCATCTGCCTCGTCTTTCCTCATCTCCATCTACCTCCTCCAGCTGCTCCTGCTCCTCCTTCTTGTCACCTGGGTAGAAAATCCACTCATTTCACCAGACAATGCTTCTGCTTCAATGTCCTCCTCCTCCTCCTCCTCCATTTCAGTCCCCCCCGGACTAATGTGGCCTCGAGTTGTAGTAGCCACGTCTCCAGTCCCCTGCCCAGACAGATTTTTCAGCATCTGTTCCAGGACATGAAGCAGTGGAATGACGTTATTCATCCCGTAGTCCTGGCAACTGACATATAACGTGGCCTCCTCGAATGGCCTCAACAAACGGCAGGTGTCACGCATGAGCTGCCACTGGCTGACATCAAAGTTACACAGGGGAGTACTCCTGTCCGCCTGGATCATCAAAAAATTGTTAATGGCCTTTCTCTATTCATAGAGTCGGTCCAACATGTGCAGGCTGGAATTCCAATGGGTGGAAACATCGCATATCAGAGTGTGTTGGGGGGAGGCCATTCTGCCACTGCAATTCGAGGAGGGTGTTCCTGGCTTTGTAGGAATGGATGAAGTGCATGCACAGTTTCCTGGCCATTTTTAGAATCTTCTGAAGATCGGTGGAAGACGTCAGGAACCTTTTCACAACCAAATTGAACACATGCGCCCTGCATGGCGCATGGACCATCCCTCCTCGGTGCAGCGTGGACACCATGTTACTCCCATTGTCCATCAGCATGGTTCCGATTTGCAGTTGGCGTGGAGAAAGCCACACATCGATTTCTTGCTGCATGACTCGGAGCAGTTCCTCCCCTGTGTGACTTCGTTCGCCGAGGCAAGCCAGATGTAGAACTGCGTGACACCGCTGTGCCCTACACATGTGGTATGATGGAGCAGTACTTGTGGAGGCTGAGATGGTGGTGGTGGTGGAGGAGGAGGAGGCAGACATTGGCGCAGGTGCAGCAGTTTGACAACGTGGAGGAGAAAGCGGCGTCTCCTGTCCAAGTTGTTGGTGTGCCTGGGCCGGAAGCACATTCACCCAGTGGGCCGTAAAGGACATGTACTGGCCCTGACCGTAGGTACAGCTCCAGACGGGCCGCGCTGCCGTGCACCTTGGAACAAACCGATAAGCTTAAGGACTGGCCCACCTTCTGTTCTAAATATTTATGAAGTGCTGGTACTGCCTTTTTGGAAAAGAAATTACGGCTTGGAACTCTCCATCTCGGCTCGGCACAAGCCATTAGTTCTCTGAATGGTGCAGAGTCCACCATTTGGAAAGGGAGGGACTGCAGTACCAACAACTTGGACAGGAGGCACGGTCAGCTTCTGCACCTTTGGATGGTTGGACGCATAATGTTGTCTCTTTGCAATCGCCTCGCTGAACGACTGCTGGCGCCATGAGTAGCGAGGAGCAGGAGCATCTGGACCAGGAGATGATGTCAAAGAGAAACAGCTCCCTTCTGCAGAGGTGGTGGAGCCTTGACTGGCTGCAATGGCATGCGTGCCACTGGGCGCTGCTGTGCTGTTGCTGCGGCGCAGGATGGACCCCCACATCTTGGCACGTTTTCCCAGGCCAGGATGGTGACGCTGCATGCCCTTGACGCAGGGCCGTGGTAACAACGTTAGCTCCCTGCCCACGCTTCACTTTCTGCCTACAGATTCTACATATACCCATATTCGGCTCCTCCGGTGTCTTAGCAAAGAACTGCCACACCGCTGAGTAGCTGATTTTACCGCCAACACTCCGCACTGAGTGACCATTGCCGCCGCTGCCTCGCTGAGCCCCTGTGCCGCTACTTTCTTGGACCTGTGAAGCAGGTCTTTTACCCCGTGGCCGCTAGGCTCCCGACCTCACACTGCTGCAATCCTGCTGACTCATGGCCACACAAACCCACTTGTTTGGCTGCGCTGCTGCTGACGCGCAAGCTGAACGCCCCTTTCTTCTCCTGACGATGATGAAGCCCTTGCCTCACCCGGCTCCCAAGTGCGGTCGGCTACATCATCATCTATTTGTGTTTCATCGTCCCTGCTTTCCTCATCACTGGGCCCTTGGTAATGCAAAAGGCTGACCCCTCACAACATGACCTCCCATGCCACTCTCAAAAATTTTATACTTTGCTGCCTACAGCAAAAAAGCAGGGGATATTGGCCCCCATTTCTTTGCCGCCAAGTAGCTGCTGACTGTCCTCCTCAAATTGTTCATCCTCGCTAAATAGTGGCGCTGAGCCCAGACCACATAGTAGATCTCTGGCTGAGGGAACCGGATGGACAGAGGCGGGTTGAGGACAGATGAGGGCCGCTGACCCACTCCCGGGGCCATGCCAGCTAAGGGTTGTGTCTGACGTTCCCACTGGACTTTTGGCTGGGGTTGTCAGATGCCCATCTGGGAGGAAGTGGATGACCTAGTCAACCAATCAAGAACCACTGGGTTGCTGAACAAACACACGGACGCTAGATGACAGCGGCAGTTGTGGCCTCACCGAGTGACCCCTCGCCGGTCCCCCGTGTTGTAAACCGGGCCTGCTCCAGGAAGTTTGTGCCTTGCCACGGGGTGAGAGCCTGCCACCTCTCTGTCTGACATACTGTTTGTTCTAAAATGTACAGACACTGTTTGATGAAGATATCTGTATATGATAAATACACCCCCCTATATTTGACTCCAAATGAAAAACAGTTACAAGCTTGGGTAACCTTGTATATAAAAAATTTCGTTCCACAAAAAGGCCTTGAAAAATGTACTTGTATGTGTCGTTTATAAACACTGTGTATTTTAATGAATGTAAAAGCACAAACAGGCTTAATTAACCTTCGGATATGAAATTTTGCTACAGGCAAAATTGCTTCTTTGGCGGTGAAAAAGAAAGTTTCTTTTACTAAGTACAAACTGCAGAAAAATATTAGTTTAACCCTTGGATGTAAATTGCGCAAAAGAATTGAGCAACCAAAAACTACCAGCTTTGTAGGGGGTTGCTATGGCATGTATTTTACGGTACACAGCAAGAGAAAAACTTGTAATTAACCTTCGGTTATGAAAATTTTGCTACAGGCAAATTGTCTTTTTTGTGATGAAAAAAACGGTTTCTTTTTTGCCACCACAGCAGCAGGACCCAAAGCTTATTTAACCCTTTGGGTGTAAATTGCGCAAAAAGAATTGGGGCAACCCAAAACTGCCAGCTTTGTTAGCGTGTTAAAAATGGCGTGTATTTTACGGTACACAGCAAGAGAATAAATTGTAATTAACGTTAGTTGATGAATTATGCTACAGGCAAAATGTCTTTTTTGGCGGTGAAAAAGACAATTTCTTTTAGTCACCACAACAGCAGAACAACGCTTAATTAACCCCTGGATTTAAATTGCGCAAAAGAATTGAGCAACCAAAAATGAAGTGGTTTTTGTATTGTAAAAACGCTTTTATCTGTAAATGAATACAACAGGAAACAGGCTTAGATTAACCCTTGGTATTCAATGTGCTGTGGGGCGATTTGCATTAAAATGTATATGCAGCTGCATTGGATGCACACTGGGACTTCAGTTCCAATACCCCACAAAATCAGAATTAAACGTTAAAAAGAAGCAGTCCCCTGAGACAAGCTGAGACACCCCCCAAAATCGCTGTATAAAAATGAGTTCTTTAGTAAGAGATTTTCATTTGCAGCCGGGGCAGCACCTTCCCTAATCAGACAATGAGAGCGGTATAGCTCCCAGCGTCTCGCCCGGGGAGTTATATAGTGCGGTGACGTCACAGAATCCCGCCGGTCTCTGATTGGCTTCATCTCTGCACATGTCATGTAGGCTATGCCCCCAGAGTTCTTTTCCCCATGTAACACCATGTGCTCGCAGCCATTTTATCAATCAAAAGCACACTTCGTTCACGCGAAGTACCCCAAACTGCCCCCATAGCCAGGTAATATGCCCCCTTTAGCCAGTAATATGCCCCCTTTAGCCAGGTAAAATGCCCCCATAGACAGGTAATATGCCCCCATAGGCAGGTAATATGCCCCCATTTGCAGGTAATATGCCCCCATAGACAGCAACACAATATGTAAAACATAAAAAAATCTTTATTTAAACATCCAATGATAAAATTCCATAAAAACATGGCAATAACACTGCACAAAAGCGTGTACATACAACTGCCCAGGCACCAAATATATAGTATGTAACTATAGCACATACACAATAAATTAATAAATATATCTCATGTATATATACAATAATAAATACCTGACCTTTGACAAAAATGCAGATGGTGTATAACAAGATAATACCGACAGCAAGGGCAGAAGTAGAAACACTCAACCCGACCCGCGTTTTGCTTTAATGCTTCGTCCGGAGGTAGCAAAAAGTAATTAAAACCCGGTATATAAATAAGCATGAACCAATGAGGATATATCAAAACATGATTAAACACACAATTACCTGATGTAACTATCACAATTGTACCTTGAAAATGCAATTCAGCTCCGGCGTGCCAGAAACTCCAACCGCGCATGCGTGTTGTAAGCCCGACAGGCCAGTAACCAAAATGGCATGATCAACAACCTAAACCACACCGTGCAGGCGCGAAAATCACGCGCCTGCGTATTAAAGTGACGGACATTGCTAAATGCCTTGAAAAAACCATGACACAAAAACCAGCTATTCCCCTGATCACCCTCTCTGCTATCTTATGCCTAGTGGTTGCTATAAAAGCTAGAGGCCTAGTGAAGGCTACTGTGGCATCTCTATAATGCAGAAGGGTGTACAAGTCACCGAACCCCCTAGTGGCCAGGTACCGTAGGAACACTACAATTACAACTGTAAAAATAAGGAAGAAAATGTAAAAAATAGTTCATAACACCCCCCTTTTACTATTTTACAAATTAAAAAGAAAAGTTCCATTTAAGCCATAAAATGGAAGGAGTGTATCTATCCACCTGCACCACCAAAGCCATGATGTACCTCCGTTACATCGATGATATCATTGTCATCTGGACTGCGGGCGAGGAGGCCCTAATTCAATTCCATAATGACTTCAGTAACGTCCACCCCACCATCAACCTTAAACGTACCTATTCAGAGAGCAAAATCCACTTTCTGGATACTACAATACACATCAAAGAGCACCGGCTACTCACATCAGTGTACCACAAACCCACAGACAGAACGGCCTACCTCAGAAATGACAGCTTCCACCCCAAGCACACAAAACAATCCATTATATACAGCCAGGCTATACGGTACAATCATATTTGCTCCGACAAGACAGACAAGACAGACCTGGACAAGACAGACAAGACAGACCTGGACAAGCACCTCCTGGATCTGAGGACAAAATTTCTCCAATTGGGATACAGGCCAAAAGTGACGGACAATCAAATCAGCAAAGCAGCCGCCATCAACAAAGACTGTCTGCTCACATACAAAAAGACTCAGAAGGAAGAACGAGTGCCCCTAGTTGTAACCTACAACCCACAGCTGGAGATCCTATGAAAGATTGCCAAGGAACTCCAACCTGTGCTACATGGGGACAACAGACTCAAAGACATATTCCCAGTCCCCCCTCTCCTTTCCTTTCGGCAACCACCAAACCTGCGGCGTATTATTGTCCGGAGTGCCCTGAAGGCCCCAACAGAAACTGGCACCTCACCCTGCCTGCAGTACAGGTACAAGACCTGCAGGCACATCCACACCGCTGTCAGTGTACCTGTCCCACAGTCCCAGCAGGTGCACAGAATTAGGGGGACATTTTCCTGCAGGTCTAGCAATGTGGTATATCTGATCATGTGTGCGCAATGTCCGACCACAGGCCTTTATGTGTGGGAAACAGGACAGAGACTCAGCCAGCACATGAACTCACACAGATTCACCATTGTTAACAGCAGAACTGATCTTCCAGTGGCACAACACTTCTCCAGAGAGGACCATTCTATTGAAGATCTGAAAATTATGGTTTTAATGGGACACTTTAAGATGCAGAGAGAGAGAAAGGAGAAGCAATTTAAATGAATGCAAAAATGTCAGACTCTGCAAAATGGGCTAAATATTCATGCCAGCTTTATGTCAAACTATGTGTGAACTGTGATGGCCACAAATTACATCTGATGGCTACAGATAAGACACAGAATTACTGACCCCTCCGTCACGCCTCACAAGTTTCCAGATAGTGGATGTCTTGACCTGCCGTAAATGACTTCTCTGCTTATATTGCATTTTGTTATTTTTAAGAATTCTAGGACCCTTTTGAAGGTCCATGTCTTTTGTGTATAAAAAGTCTGTGAATTTTCAATTTCTTGTATAACAACCTGTCTGAAGAAGGGAGCTAGTTCTCTCGAAAGCTCACCATCAAATATACTCAGTTAGCCTGAAAAAGATATCGCCTGATTTCTTCACTATTCTACTACTTTCTATGGCTAACACGGTACAACATTATACTTGAAGTCTGCATATTACAATATCACTAGTCTGTTACATTACCAAGACCAAGGAAGAAGATTTTCCACTATTTAGACCGGTGAAAGCACCTTTTCAGTACCGACATTAAGACAAAATGCAAAGTAAAGATACATTTATAAATAACATAGCTTCTTTCTCAGGCTCATTATCATAGAAATAAAGATGATTGATGACAGAAAAAGAACACATGGTCTGATTAGTTTTCCCTTGTAACAGTCACATAGAAAAAAGGCAAACCCCCTTAAATTTTACTTGTCTTACATTTTAATAGTTACATAGGAAATAGCAAGCCCTCTTCAATATTACTTGTATTTCATGATACATTTTCTTTTTAAGCATTTTGTTGCATCTTTGCCTCTATTGCCATAATATGCTTATCATTACTATTGTTTTTGTTGTTTTAATTACTATACTTGAAACCAATAGAAGTGGAACAATTTATTTCTTGAATTTAGGAGTAAAGCAGAATAGATTGTGGTGTTCCTGCTATGAGATAAAGATTACACTATAGCTGGTTAATAGACAATGTACTTTAAAATGACTTTGCTGCATAAAATCAAGATAATTAATTTGACTTTTTGTAACACAGTGTGGTCATTATAAGACTGTGGGTCTTAACGTTTTCTTCCAAGTTGAAAAAACTCCTAATTATTTTAAGGTAGTGCATGAAGGGAAGCTAAGTATTTATAATGATGTAGATGGATCTAAAATAGAAGTGTGGCTTAGAATATACACTACTCACAAAAAGTTAGGGATATTTGGCTTTTAGTTGAAATTTCAGAATGAACATAGAAATTCTTTTTTTTTTTTATGAACTAAATGAGAACATCTCTTAACTTTAAAGTGCATATGTCTAACTGTTCAATGTTTCAGTATTTTTTGAACAACTTACTGATCTCTATCAAGGAGCTCAAAGGCAAAATTCACAGCAGGTGTTTGATCCCTGAATTGCCAAATACATTTAGGGGATCAATTTGAAATGAGATTTAAACAGTCCTCATCATCATCATACTGTTCACATTTGACATCATGAAACCAAGACAATACCTTATAATTGATAACAGTGCCTTGCCAGTGCGAGGCTTCAAGCAGGATGCTCTCAGATGGAAGTAGGCACTGAGCTTACAGTGTCACAGAGTGAGATACAGAGAGACTGGAAGAGTCATAGAAAGGCAAAGAAGGGGATGTCCTTTGGCTCCATCACACACTGGTGACCGGTTCATTGTAAACAATGCCCCGTTGAACTGGATGATAAATGCCACACAGCTCCAAGCATAAGGAAGGTGAAAGGCACCCAGTTTTCATGTCAGACCATTCGTAACCATTAACATCAGCATGGTCTGCATGCAAGAAGACCTGACCACACCACCAGGCACAGGCATCATCATCTTGCATGGGCCAAGGAGCATCTATGCTGGACAAGGGATCAGTGGCCTCAGGGCTGTTCAGTGATGAAAGTCGATTCACTCTGAGCAGAAATGATGTCTGCCAATGATGCTGGAGATAATAATAATAATAATAATAATAATAATAATAATCTTTATTTATTTAGCGCCAACATATTCCGCAGCACTTTAAAATATAGATGTCATGGAGAGCAATATCCACCATTCGTGTACCCTTGCCAGTCATCTTGCATGCAGACCGCACTGATTTAAATGGTTGCGAATGTTCTCATGGGACGCTTGGTTGCCTTTCACCTTTCCTTAAATGTGCTTGGAGTTGTGTGGCATTCTTCATCCAGTTTCGCAGGGCATTATTTACAATGAAGTGTTCAGTGTGTGATGTAGCCAAAGGACGTCCACTTCTTTGCCTTTCTGTGACTCACCAAGTCTCTCTGCATCTCTGTAGCAACCTGCTGATGACACTCTGACATTCTTAGCTCAGTGGCCACTTCAGTCTGAGTGCATCCTGCTTGAAGCCCTGCAGTGCCGAGGTACTGTTGATCAATTATAAGGTGTTGTCTTGGTCTCATGATGTCAAATGTGAACAGCATAATGAGGAGGATTGTTTAAATCCTAATTCAAATTGATCCCGTAAATGTATTGGGCAATGCAGGGATCACCTGTTGTGAATTTCACCATTAAACTCTTTGCTAGAGATCAGCAAGTTGTGCACTAGACACTGAAACACTGAACAGTTGGACATCGGCATTATAAGGTTAAGATACAGTCTAATTTAAGTAATTAAAAAAAAAAATCAAGACACAGTCTAAAATAGTATCCCATTAGAAATAACATGAATAATTTAAATAGTATATATTATGTGAAGCGAAACATATTATAGGATAATGTATTGCAAAATGTTCAAGGTCAATGCACACAGCAGAGCCATATGCATGAAGCCAGTCCAGCTGTGCATAAAGATCAGGCCCGGACCGACCATAGGGCAAACCGGGCACTTGCCCGGCGGGCCGCTGGGGTCTGGGCCGCAGGGCCGGCTCGGTGCGCCCGCCGAGGGGGCCGGGGTTCCCCCCCCCCCCCGGCAGGCGCCGAGTGCCGGGCACGCACAGGGGCCGCAATGGTCGCATATGCGACCGGATCCCTGTGCCAGGGGGCCGGCAGTCCCCCCTCGCTGCACGGCCGGGTCACTGACCCAGCCATGTAGGCATCACGGCCGCCGCCTGCACCGCGTGGTGCAAGCAGCGTCCGAGGCTGAACAGCTGGGATCTATTGATCCGGTCTGTTCAGCTCCCAGGAGGCCTCGGGGCAGGCGCGCGATGTGATGTCGTCATCGCGCACCTGCTCCGCGGACCCCACTCGGGTGACAGCGGCTGCTCCGGACGGACTAGGTGAAGAGGAGGGAAAGACATCAGGTAAGTAAGATCTTTATTTTTTTTTTTTAAACTGCTTACTGCCCCTGCCTGGCTATCTACCCCTGGCCCAGCCTGGCTCTCTACCCCCTGGCCCTGCCTGGCTCTCTACCCCCTGGCCCAGCCTGGCTCTCTACCCCCTGGCCCAGCCTGGCTATCTACCCCCTGGCCCAGCCTGGCTATCTACCCCCTGGCGCAGCCTGGCTATCTACCCCCTGGCCCTGCCTGGCTATCTAGCCCCTGGCCCTGCTTGGCTATCTACCCCCTGGCCCAGCCTGGCTATATACACCCTGGCCCAGCCTGGCTATATACATATTGGCCCTGCCTGGCTATAGACTACCCCTGCCTGGCTATAGACTACCCCTGTCTGGCTATAGACTGCCCCCTGCCTACCTATATGATGCCCTGCCTGGCTATATACTCCCCCTGCTGCCTACTTACTGGCCCTGACTGCTAATTATGCCCTGGCCCTACTGGCTGATTACTGGGGGCAGCCCTAGTTACCTGGCTGATTACTGGGGACAGCCACAGCTAACCTGGCTAGTTACTAGGGACAGCCCTTGCTACCTGGCTAGTTACAGGGGTAGGCCCTGTCTACATACCAAATTAATGGAGGAAGGCCCTTTTTACCTACCTACTGGGGGTCCACCTATTTACATGCCACTTATCTGACATTTTTTAATTTATAATTTTTACGGTCTAACATACGCTGTTTGGGGAATTGATAGGAAAGTGCTGGAAGAGAGAGGACCCTAAGATGTATTTGTGGTAAATTCTACAGGGACGAATAGTGACCACTAGAAGAGGACACTGCATGCTGTACTGGACAGAGAAAGAAATGGAAAGGAACGACTCATCAGGAAAGACATCATGGAGGTTTGGGCCAGAAGAAGAAAAGGAGAAGAGAACAACTCCCATCAGAGATGACGTCTCCTGTGAGTCCCTGCTGTTAGGGGTCATTTTACTTCTATGTTGAATCAGTGGTGTCTTCATGTGATGGTGACCTGACTACTGGTGATGAGATTGGTGGGGTTGTAGGTTATGTTGGTGCTTATGTAGTGTCAGTGTGGGCTTGTCCCGGATTGTAAAGCAAGTGCACACCTGACTCTGTGATGAGGGGTTTCTCTGCACCACGGTTTCTTTCTTGCTTGTGTGTAGGGGGCTCTCACACAGAGCGGTTTTGGTGCATTTTTTGATGCGTTTTTTTGTGCAGAAATGTACAGCATTAACTGCTCTGCCTTTCTGCACAAAACGCACCAAAAACACATAAATGCACCAAAAACACTCTGTGTGTAAGCAGCTTTATAGTGTAGTTTATTTTAGAAAGTGGCGAGGTGCGAGAACAAGGGGCATTTTGTAAGCGGATATTGTATGTGGGCTGGTGGGGGCTTAGTGCCAGGGCTGATTTTTATTCCCAGTCCGGCCCTGATAAAGATCATACATGTCCCTAATGCAGAGCTATATTGCTGCCGTGTGATGCCAGACATGTCCCATTGTGCTCCTTATGTAATGATTTTTTTCCTGCTAGAAACACTGCTTCTAGTTGAATATATCTTTGTACAATGTTTTTTCATTACACATTCAACTAAAAAAGAGTCTCTATTTGAAATCAGAGGTATATAGAAGTGTATGACTCCATCTAGTGCAGAAGTCTCCTTTACTGAGTCTAGTGGCTGCACCTTTTCAGTACAAGCGTCAGGACTAGTGTTGAGCGATTTTTATCGACAAAGTTGAAATCGGCAAGGTTTTTATGGTGATCGAAATTTCCAGATCATGCGATAATTAAGGTTTTAAAATCTGTGCTCATCTATTAAGATCGCGCCTTTTTCGGCGCTTCCTGTAATTTTGGCGGCCAGCAAATCAGATTACAGAATAGAGCAGGGTGAGATGTTTTGTGCGACGTCAGGGACTGGATGTGTAGGGGTTGCGATTGGCTGGAAAATCACATGACCTCGTTTTACATAGAACAGCGTTTCCTGTTTCAGCCTCAGTGTTTTCTCAGCGTCTCATAGGATAGGACCGCGTTTTGCCTGTGGCCAAACAGCTCAGCGAAATTAGTCTATTTCTGCACAGAGAAACCTTCTTTTATTTTGCTGTGATCCTTCCAATTTAGTTACATTAGGGATTTTGAACATTTTATGTAGTTAGCTAGAGAATTTTTAAAGCAGAATCTACCACTGTAAATTCACGGCGGTGGGGAGCGGGGGGGGGGGGGCCCCGGGGCGAACACAGAAAGCTTATCTTTAAAGAAACACTGGATAAAGTTCACCAAGACTTAGTGGGGACATGTAGTGGAATATCTTTTATTATTAACAGTTTGCTATTGAAATATTTCCTGGATATTGGGCAGCCTGAACTTATATTGGATAAACATAATTTCTTTGTAACTGCAGGTCTCTTTGTTTGCTGCAAAACTCCACTTTTATTATCAGTATACATTTTCAGATAGATGTTCAATTTTACCCATTACACCTGTGACTGTGATATATCCACCTTGCACTTAATTAAAACCAGCAATCTTGTAGTCAGCACAGGTTGTTTTTGCCAAAAATACCGTGTATCATACGAAAACATCACAGTTACGTGTTTTTTTGACTTTTGCGCACCCAGCACTGTACATTGACGCGCATCTACGTAAATCTTAAAAACAGCAATTTTTTTCACCACAGGTGTATTGACAGGTGCCAAAAATTTCCGTTTATTATATAAAAACATAACAGTTACGTGTTTTTTTCTTTTTGCGCAAATCAAAAATGTTCTTTGGGGAAGCAGAATTTTCGAAAAATTTTTAAAACACCAATTCTATTTCCCAAACAAGTGAATTAAAAGGTGCAAAAAAAAACAGTTTTTTATATCAAAAACATAAACAGTTACGTGTTTTTTGACTTTTGAAAAACCCCAAAGCATTTTTTTCATTGACGCAGCTTCTACGTAAATCTTAAAACAGAAATTTCATTTTCACCACAGGTAAATTTGAAAGGTGAAAAAAAATACCGTTTTTTTAAAATAAAAAAATAAAAATTTTCGTGTTTTTTGACTTTTGCGCATCAGAAACTGTTCATTGACGCAGCATCTACGTAAATCTTAAAATAGCAATTCTATATTAAACACAGGTGAATTAAAAGGGGTGCAAAAATACATTTTATTTATATCAAAACATAACAGTTACTTTGTTTTTTGATTTTTTGCGCACTAAAAAAATTTTTCCCTTTTGGGACGCAGCATTTCTACGTAAATCTTAAAATAGCAATTCAAAACCCAAAACCACGGGGGAATTAAAAGGGGGAAAAAATACGGGTTTTATTATAAAAAAAACCCAAAAACCAGTTACGTGTTTTTTTACTTTTGCGCACTCAGCACGGGTTCATTGACCCCAGCATTTACGAAAATTTTTCTTAAAAACGAAATTCTATATTCACCCATTTGGAAATTTTAAAAGGTGCAAAAATCATTTTTTATATCAAACATAATTTTTTACGGGGTTTTTTTTACTTTTGCGCACCCAGCATTGTTCTTTTACCGCGAAAATCTAGTAAATTTTTAAAACAGCAATTTTTTAATATTTCACCACAGGTGAATTGAAAGGTGCAAAAAATACCTTTAAATTTATATCAAAAAACATAACGTTCGTTTTTTTTGATTTTTTGCGCCTCAGCCGGGTTTTTTTGCGCGGGCACTACGTAAATTTTAAAAAACCACCCCAAATTCCCTTTTTTCCCACCACAGGTAAATTTAAAAAGGTGCAAAAAAAAACCCCTTTTATTATATCAAAAACATAACTTGCGTTTTTTTTTGACTTTTGCGCCCCCAGCATGTTAAATTGGACGAAAGCATCTACTTTAAATCTTAAAACAAAATTTCTATATTCCCCACACGTGAATTGGGGGGTGCAAAAAACAGTTTTTTTTTTTATACCCAAAACATAACAGTTATTTTTTTTTATTTTGCGCCTCAGCACTGTTCATTGAGGGCCGGGGCATCAACGTAAATCTTAAAACAGCAATTTTTATATTCCCCACGGGTTTGAATTGAAAGGGTTAAAAAAAATTTACAGTTTATTATATCAAAACATAACAGTTAGTTTTTTTTTAAATTTTTTGCGCACCCAGCAATTTTCCCCATTGACGCACATTAGAAAATTTTAAAAACAGAAATTTCTAAAATTCACCACGGTGAATTTGAAAGGTGCAAAAAAACCGTTTATTATATCAAAACATAAAACTTTTTTTTACGGCACTTAAACGACTGCCCTTTTCAAATGAAACTTTTTAAATTTGGGGGTTTTTTCAAAAAAAAAGGTTTTTTTAAAAGGGGGTTTCTTTCCCCATTGGGGTTCCAAAAGAAAAAAAAGGTAATTGGGGGGTTTTTAATTAAAAATGAAAACTAAAATTTTTTGGTTTTTTGGGGGTTTTTGAATGGGCCCCCTTTTTTCCCGGGAAACTTTTTAAAATTTTTTTCCAATTTTAAATGGGGGTCATGAGGTTTTGGGGCTCATCCCGGGCTTTCCCCGGGGACGGGAAATATTCAAGCCGTTCAAGTAACAGGGATGGTTCAAATCATACTGCCTTCGGGCCACTTTTTAATTTGTGGGTGTTTCCCGGGTTTTAAGGGCAGGCTGGGGTTACAAGACAGGGAAAAGTGAATGGCCCTTTGTGACTTTTTTCTTGTAAATTTTTTAAAAACCTAAGTGTGTTCCCTTTAAGATGTGAATGTTTTCCATTTGCCCTGTTGTGGATTTTTAATTTAAAGCTTCCCCAAAGCCTTTTTTTTTTTTTGGGGTGAAAATAATGAAGGTGTTGTTGTTTCTCCCTTTAGACTTTAATGGTCATCGCCCCCAAAATGGGTTTTCCAACATTTTCAAAAAACCCTTTTATGGGATAGGGGCCACAATCAACTATCGTCGATCTCGAAAGCCAACGCAATCGCTCAACACTAATCAGGACCAATGGAGTGCATGAATGGATTCCTCTTGCACTAGAATAACTACTGTTTAATGGCTCGCTACATAACTGAACTATAATACAGACTTGTGCATGAGGCTTTAATTTTAGCTGATCTGTAGTTGGCGAAAACATTTTGTAATTTATAATGTTTGGTGAGGTAGGAGCTTGGGGCAAAGGGTTTTAAAGACTAAAAAGTAAAATTTAAAGAGACCCCCAGTCAGCCTCTGTCTCAATTTGTCTCAAAGTCCTGATTAACTAATGCATCATACTGTAGAGTCATGCATGATACAACTCTGCATTGTATCTAATAATGCTCTGTTTATTTAGAAGAAATGTAAACAATTATAGTCAGGAAAGGGGAGATCGTTGGACATTATCCAATGTAAGATACCATCCTAATCTATATTTTTACAAAGCACATTTCATAAGTGAGTCCCAGGAAGACACAGCTTTTAAGTTTTTTGTTTGCTACGCAAAAATCTGTTTACAAGAAACTAAAGTGCATACAAAAATTTAAAGGAGTCAGAAAATATTTAAAAAAAAAAACTCAAAGCTACTGGGGTAAACCCTTTTGGCCATCCACAAAGGGCATTGAACCCAAAAAAAGCCCTGAAAACCAAATCCTAAAAACGTTCATAAAACGGAGTTTTTTTGTCCACTGTCAAAATCTGCTGAAAAAAAGTAATTTTTTTGGCACGTTTTTTACATACTTTTTTTGCAGAAGAGCAAAGCCTTATAATTGCTACAGAGTTCTGCAAAAAACGCACCAAAAAAATTGCCAAAAATCATCCAGCACTTTACATAGATTCCAATAGTAAATGTTCTGCCCTGCTCTGTCGTTTTTTTTGCAACATGTTTCAAAAAATGACCAGCAAAAAAAAAAAAAAAAATGAGCAGAAAAAAGACGTTCTGTGGAGACAACAGAACATTTTTACTATACAAGTCTATGTAACCTCTTTTCAGCTGTTTAATCAAAAAACGCTGACAAAGCCGACCTTTTTCTGTACAGTGGAGACATAGCCTAACGTTAAAATAAGAAGAAGAAAAATTGTGGAAAGATTATTCAATGCATTTCTGCCCTTGTTTCAGAATAAATTCATTAAAAAGTATCATATTTTGGATGAATTCTGCAAATAAAACTTAGTTTTATTTTCTTTTTTAAATTGTCAAAGACACTTTGAGTGACATGTATGAAAGGGTTTTTCACCCTTTTTCTGGTGAACAATGCACCTGAGCCGGCTATGATGTCTAATGTGCCTAATGTATATGTTAGGTGCATTGTTCATAAGACTGGACACTTTTGAATGCGCCAAACATGAAAGGGGCATTCTGGGGGTATTCTGGGGGCATTATGGAGGCGTGTCGCACCACATTCATAATATTGGACACATATATGAATGTGGTTCAGCAAAACTAGGCGCATTACTGCTCCAACAGGCAGACCTATTTCAATGTGGTCTGCATGAGCCTGAGGAGTCAAAGTGAAGCTAGATTTGCTGTAAGGGGCAAAAATGTCCAATATTTCTCAACTTACACCAGCACATTAATAAAAAGCAATTCATTATAATTATCAAACTGTATAAAATTTAATTATTTAAATTTAATGAAAAATGTGATCATATAAAATTAATATAAAAATGTATAATGTCCCCAAAATATAGAAATATCTCCTATAAAATGTACTTAAAATTAATAAAATCTTAAACTTATTTTACATTAAATAACTCACTGATTATGTTGTTCAGATTTTTAATTTTAAAATTTTTACTACATTAAATTTGAAATTTATTTTTGCTGCTTTCACCCTTTATTCCACATACAGCAAGAGCCAGCACAGCACAGGTATTACTGGGACCAGCAGGATCAGTAACATAGTTTCTATTCACTGACATGCTATTCTAATGATTTTTCTCTAATTTCTAGCCTATATATAGCCTTTATACATATAAGTTGCATTACTTATGCGTCTTATGCGTCTAAGTTCCATAATGCGCCTAACACATAGGCAAGGCGCATCAAACTTTACACACCATTTATGAATGCACAAAAACCACTTTCATACATCAGGCGCATTATACACTGAAAATGAGACTTGACTATTCACTTTGACGCGCCTTTCTTCATATATGTTGCCCTTAGCGCCTTTAGTGACAGAGAAACAATTTGGAAATAAAAATTATATCTGGGATGGCAACATATCCAAAAATGGTTCTTTAATTCACATGGTTTTTTAATTCTCAAGCATTGAGAAAAGCCAACTTTGGGCTGAAACGCTGCATCGGCATGTTGTAGGTATACTCATGTGAATAAAAGAACCATTTTTGGATAAGCTGCCATCCCAGATATAATTTTTTTGAATTGCCTCAAGGCTTAGTTAGGATGTACGCAACATAGGGACCTGCTTTTGCATTTGGCTTCATTGACATCTTTGTGGATATTCCGTGCTGTACCCACCACTTTTTTGTTTGTTGTAGGGAGACAATTTGTTAACACAGCATCATGCTGTGCCCATCAAGTGCTAGTGACAACCATACTTTTCCGTAAAGTGAACTGATAACATAATAATGACCATTTTTGTGATTAGACTGGGTAAATCCTGAGTGTACTCCTTTAAATACTATGGTAGAAACAGCATTAAAAGAGAGGCTTATATACTGGAGAAATGGTGTGTTAGAATTAATTTATTTTCTATGCTTTACCCCTTGAACCAATTTGTAGAATATTTCAAACCATGTTCTAAAGACCTGACATAGAAGTAAATACCATAAACCGTTTTGTTTCACAAGAAGCCGCTTAACTGCAACCTGTAAAAACAAGACATCTATTATTTCAAGAATAAGCTGATTTATTTTATATTGCTGCACAATTCATATTGCATATGATGCTTCTTGCCAATATTCTTCTGTGATCATAAACCACAGCCAAAAAA
>JAODAL010019464.1:0-71966 GCA_025379985.1 Phyllomedusa bahiana | reverse complement strand
CATTTCGTTGGCAGCCATCATTTCTGTTTAGAGTGAATGGACTTTCAACACTGAACAGCACTGAGCATAGATGCTTCCTGGCCCATAGACAATGATGCCTGTGCCTGGTAGTGTGGTCAGGTATCCTTGTCAATCGTCTAGCACGCAGACACGCTGATGTACATGGTTATGAATGGTCTGATGTGACACTTGGGTGCCTCTCGCCTCTCTTAAATGTGCCTGGAGTTGTTTGATATTCATCATCCGGTTCCGCAGGGCATTGGTTACAATGAAGCGGGCATCGGTGTGTGATGTAGCCAAAGGACATCCACTTCTTTACCTTTCTGTGACTCTTACAGTCTCTGTGTCTCTGTTGCAACCTGCTGATGATACTCTGTGACACTTTAAGCTCAGTGGCTACTTCCGTCTGAGCGCATCCTGCTTGAAGCCCCTCGATGACGAGGTACTGTTCATCAATTGTAAGGTGTTGTCTTGGTCTCATGATGTCAAAATGTGAACAGCATGATGAGGAGGGCTGTTAAATCTCACTTCAAATTGATCCCCTACATTTATTGGGCAATTCAGGGATCCAACACCTGTTAGGAATTTTGCCATTAAGCTCCTTGTTAGAGATCAGCAAGTTGTACAAAAAGAACTGAACAGTTGAACGTATGCATCTAAAGTTCAGAGACGGGTTCATTTAAAAAAAAAGCCGTTTAAATCAGCAGTAACCTGCTAGTTTGGAAGAGAACAAAAGCTAAGCATAACACCAGGGAGAGCCAACTCTGGGGTGGAGGAAGGGGAGTATAGGATTTATTGGCAACCACTAGTGGTTCTCCAGTCCTCAAGACCCACAACAGCCCATGTTTTCAGGATCTCCCACACAATGCACTGACAATAATATCACCTGTGCAATACTGAGGGAATCCGGAAAACTTGACTTGTTGCTGCATCTTGAGGACTGGAGTTGAGAAACGCTGCACTAACTGATTATTTAATTTTTGGTTGAACTGGACAACCCCTTTAGCAGCCCCCGACCAGCTAATGATTTCTTATTCTTCTCGTCCTTTTCTCTAACAGTATATCTAACCCTACCCAAATGTACCCTTCAGCATGATCTAATTTAGTCCTTCTGGCAATGTTTCTTCCATTTTAGCTCTCCCATTTGAAGTGGGTGATCTATCAGGACGATTTACATTATTGTTAGTTTAGTTCATTTATATAGCACTGTTGTATTCCACAGCGCTGTACAAAGACTGTCATCACTCATATCCGTATATGTCCCCGCTGGAGCTTGCAATCTAAATTGTATTGAGGGTTGCACATGTTAAAATTTTATTCTAAATTGCAAATGTTACATAAAGAGTACCTATCACCTCCACACAAATGGACAAAAATTGATAGTAGATGAAATCATAAACTTTTCTCCAATACATGTCATTAGCAAATCGGAGGATTTCCCTCAGTTTTACAGTGGCACAGGTTTTACTTTCACTTTGTAGCTCAGGAGAATCTTATTCTATTGAGAGGTACCAATTGTGCAGGGGGAGCTGAGGGCATAGATGCTTGTCCAGGGTGATCTCACTCTCACTACATACAGCACAGAACACTGAGGACATAGTGTCAGCATTTACCTGTTGCTTCAGCCTCCTCAACATAGGCAATTATTTAAACATCTGCTACTGCTTATGCACTCGAGGAGTTTTTTGGCTTTGTTTCTCGGGGTATTGGGGACATTATCTTCGCCCCGCCCTATTACGATCGTTTTTGGGAGGGGGGGGGGGGGGGGGAGAGGGGTGAGCCTGCACGGCCCCATCACCCACATTTGTCGTCATTATTTCTCGGCGCTTATACGCTGATGACTAATTGGACATGTCACGTCTCTCCCCGCTCGGCATATGTGCGAGTGGGGAGAGGAGTCGTAATCCATAGCTCACTATGAGAACTATGGATTACCATAATGACTGGGACGTATCTCACTCCATATGTCACACAGTACGGGGTGAAATACGTCCCATTTTAAGCCGTGTGAACATGGCCTTACAGGCTCCCCCCTGCACAGTGGACTCTCCCAAGCTCAGGAAACTACAACTGTAACACAGTTGATCCATCAAAGCCTGTCTTAAAGGACCAGCGCTTTTTTAAAAAAAAAACTGAATTACAGGTGAAATGCTTTGATTTTCCTAATGAAGTATATTTTAGAGTGTTTGTATTTTAGTCTTCTGTATTTTCATGAGGTTTCTCTGAAGGCGATAGGTACTCTTTAAAGAAAAATAAAAAAATACCAGCCCTCTCATCAGGTCTTCTGCTTTCTTCTGGGTTCTAGAAGATAGAATGTCACGGCTGTTTTTTTTTTTTTTTTTTTCTTAATATCGGTCACATGTCTTTTACTGACATAAGCATTTGGAAGTGGATTCTACAAACGAAAGGTGACCTCCTGCCCGCTGTAGAGGGTTGGTGAGAAACATACTGACTCAGTGCAAATGTTGCCCTTAAAGGGGTTCTCTCACATGCTGTTTCTCTGAGCCACAAGCAGTTTTACTTTCATTGCACTGGCATGAGAGCAGGAGATCTTATCTATGACTTCGGAAGCTCTCTAAAAGTAATTAGTCTCCTTTGTTAGCGATAATGCACTCAAGCTTTTTTCTGAAGCTGCCAGTATCCTGTGTGCCGACCAGTGGTGATGTCACTCCTTGCTAGCAAATAAGACAGCAGGGAGAGAAGGGGAGAGCAGGTCAGTAACCAAGAAACCTGTGTGCACTCAGAGCTGATAAAATCTCTCTTCTCAACTAAAGCTATAGATTAACTAAAGTTTTATATTTGGAAATAATACTCTCTTCAATTATCTAGCCTCTACTGTTGTAAGCTAATCTTTGTAGTGTGGACAACCCTTTTTTAGGATGGAATATTAAACCCTGACCCAGCGTGCAGGGTATTTAAAATTAACTGAGCTAGTGTTAAAAATGTGTGGTGGTGCGTGGTGACAGAGCCAGTTGGAGGGGGGGATGGGTGTCTGCGATTTGTTGCTCCACTGTAGTAAACATGCTTGGTGGGGGACCAGTGGGTTTGTGTGCGTCTGCTGCGTGGTTCAGTGATATGAGGTGGTGGGTGCGTCCTAAACATACTGGTGGTGTTCATAAAAATAATCGCAGTCCTATTGGGTGTGGCTTAGCTGAGGTTGGTTCTATTTATGGTGATTAATATGATTTTATCACATGTTCAGACAAATTTTACCAGTTGGTGCAGTAGTTTCTCAGAAAACCAGCGTTTAGATATGGTCTCCGCGTTCATGGGTGCTGCAGTTTTTGAGGTTCTGTGCTTTTGATAATTATCTAAGTATTTAAATTCAGAAAGTAGTCTGCTGGAAATCATTTCTGTTCAGCGCACAGGTAAGCTTCTTGGGTCCTTTGTATCTTTATACACACTGTGGGCCTTGTGAGTTTATTAGATGGGGTTGTCTCTACATGTTTCATCTCTACCTCTGGTCACTGTGTTTCTGCGGTTTCATTTTTGGGAATTGCGGCGGTGTTTTACGGGCTGCTATCTGTCATATATTATTATCGTTATTTATATAGCGCCTCATATTTCGCGACTTTACTACTGTAGAGGGTTTGTATAATTACAGATCTTTAAGTCTTCATTATCTCAATACAGGAGGAAGCTAACTTTCAGGTTGTGAACACAAGGTGGGGAGGGCCGTGCTCGGCGGTTTGGTGCTTTACTAGAGGGTGTATTGGGACGGGTGCGCTCTGGTGTGATTGGGTGGGGCGATCGGGGCATGGCGTTCTTGGGAAACAACAGGGGAGCTGAAGGTGCTAAAATTTACACATGGCCACAGCCTTGCTTGATAAATTTGGGGATGGGGTTTTACATTAATAAATTTGGTGAAATCATGCCACTCATGACTGTACATCTATATACTGGATAAGTGCCTCGGTAGTGCCTATGTGTTGGGGACCTTGGTGACACAAATGGTGATGTGTTGGATTAGAAGGGTGGGGGTTTGAATGGGCCTATTTAGGGATGATTTTGGTAGGGCCTGCCTTGAGGGGGGTGTGTTTGATGTGTTTTCAGGACCATATTAAACAGTTGTGGCGAAGCTTGAGGACGGGGGAGTGTGCCTGATGGTTCGTGGGATTAGGATTGTTTCCTGCTGGTGTGGGGTGAAGGGTGGGGGGAGGCTGCTGCTGTGCAAATAGCTTGAGACTGGTATGGGGAGGGGGTGGCGGTGTGATGGGGACATGGCTGGTGTCTTGTCTGGGTGTCTCGTCAGCCTGATGTCAGTCGATCTTGATGTAGACCCGGTTTAGGTGTCGAGAGCGGGGGTCTGGGGATGTGGTGGTAGAACAGAGATGTGATGGGCGGAGGTCGTTGTTTATGTGGCGGGGGGGGTGCCCCCCGCCCTCGCACTACCCCCCCCTCCCCCTCCCCCTGGTGAGGATGAGCTTTACCCTCCGAACCCCCCCCCCCGTGCCCCCCCGCCCCGCCGGTCGAGTGTCGATTTTGTTTATGCTGTATCTCTCGTACTGGCCCGCCCATGCCCCGCTCTCCCCCGCCGCCCACTACCAGTGCATGTTGATCGTGACACTGGCCGGGGGTTGTTGTCACTGGGGGGCGTGTCAGCGGGGAGGCTAGGTTGTCCGGCTCCTCCCCGACCCCCCCCCCCCCCCCCCCCCTCCCCCCCCCCCCCCCCCCCCTCCCCCCCCCCCCCTCCCCCCCCCCCCCCCCCCCTCCCCCCCCCCCCCCTTTATTGTTTGTTCCCCCTGTACGCTCGAAAGATCATAGCCGCCCTCCCCCCCCCCCCCGCCGCCCCCCGCCCCCCCCCCCACCCCCCCCCCCCCCGGTAGCTGCGGTTGATTCAGGAGTATGATTGCGCGAGGTGCGTGGGGTCCTTGGGTCCCCTTCCCCGCGGCCCCCCCCCCCCCGACCCCCCGCCCCCCCCCCCCCCCCCCCCGTCCCCCCCCCCCCCCCCCCCCCCCCCGCCCCCCCCCCCCCCCCCCCCCCCCCGCCCCCCTCCGCCCCCCCCCCCCCCCCCCCCCCCCCCCCCCCCCCCCCCCCCCCCCCCCCGCCCCCCCCCCCCCCCCCCCCCCCCCCCCCCCCCCCCCCCCCCCCCCCCCCCCCCCCCCCCCCGCCCCCCCCTGCCCCCTCCCCCCCCCGCCCCCCCCCCTCCCCCCCCCCCCCCCGGCCCCCCCCTCGGGGATGAGTTTACATTGAGTCAGTCCCCGAGACAGCGTGGGATTAAGCATAGGAGTGACAGTAGTCTGCACGTACGAGTGAATCAACGAGCACATGTAGGAGTTTGAGTTGTTGCCACAGTCGAGACAAAGGACGGATTTGTGAGATGTTCTTGGATGGTGCTTTAGATGTGACAGTGATGCGTGCGGGCTCTAGGGGCTCAAGGGATTGGATATTGGGTGTGGAAGGTTGAAGGTCTGATCAGAGGTCTTAGGAATAACCCCCAATGTCTTCGGGCCTGCTGCCTAGGTGTGATTGGTATGCCACACACTGAGGAGAAATTGCAGTATGGGGGGGGGGTGGTTTAGTAAGTATTGGGGGGGGAAGAAAGAAATTGAGAACAAATGTAGGAAGTTTCAGTTTTACGTGAGGTTTATGATTTTTGTGGTGTTGATTGATAGAAGTTATGTACGAGGACATGATGTCAGAGACGCGGACAGACAGTCTCTCGGTGTTTGTGTACAGGGCATGGAGTTGAGATCTCGGGCAATGAAAGTGTATATTGAGTGGTCTCAGCGTAGAGAGGTGTGGTACTGGTAGCCAAATCTAGCTGATGTTTGGCCAAGGTGGGGCTGTATAGATTGAGGAAGAGGAGTGGACCAAAGAACTGAACCCTGAGGGGACCCCTACGGCAAGAGGCTGGGAGGTGAGGAAGTTTAACCTGCAAATGAGACAATGAAGTAAGCGGTTCTGAGACGGTAGGAACGTGAACAAGTGAGAGCTTGTGTCCTGGTTGCCATTAGTGCTGTTGCATGCTGAGGAGGATGATGGTGGATGCCACAGTTGTCGCAAATCGCTGCAGAGAGATCCAGAAGAACCTTATAGTGTTTTGCCCTCGAGATTTAGCAAGTGAGGAGATCGTATAGAGACTCTTAACTAGAGGTCCATAGTTTCTGTGGAGTTGTAAAGAGGCGGTAAACCTGATTGTAGAGGATCCTGACGAGACGGATTAGCAGAGGAGGATAGCGGATTAGGCGAGAGAGACCAGGCGTTCCAGGAGCTTAGAGATAAAGGGATCGGTTAGACGCACTGGTCTCGGTTACGTTGGCAGCACAGGAGGAGTTTTTTTTGTTGGGGAGTTATAGTGCTGTTTAAAGGGGATGGGAAGATTCCCAGTGGAGAGAGAGAGGTTACAGATTGCAGCAAGGTGAACAGAGGGATTGCTGGAGAAATAGACTGGAGAAAGGGTCGGGAGGGAATGGGGTGCTTGGAAGCAGGTGGTGGGGCGAGCTGACAGGAGAAGCATGGGTTACTTCTTCTTTTGTAGTTGGCGTCAGAAGCTCGAGCAACCCACCAATCTAGGCAGGATGTGCGGGCGATGGGACAGGATGGTTCTGCTTGGGGTTTGTGATGAGATGTTATGCCGGATACTGTAATTTTTGTCTTTTGAAGTGAGTGGCCTGGTCCTCAGAACAGAGGTACAGAAGTACGGGGCCTGAGCTTTAGGCCTGAGATCGGGGAGTGGATGGTGTTCAATAAGGCGTTTTGGGGTGTTGTGTTAGGTTGTGAGATGAGGGAGGTGAAACTTTTTTTGTTTTGGCGCTGTAAAGGCAGCCTAATGTGATTAAGTCCTGAGCATGAACTTTGTAGTGGGAGAAAGTCTGCAGGTAGCTTCCGAATTTCTCCACTGAGACGCTCCTGTACACCTGCGGCATCGTTGCAGGAAAAACCGTGTCTTGAGGTGTGTCGCCACAAGGATGCCGGCGTACTGACTCTGGTGAGTTTACCGGAGTGTGAGTCGGTGCCAATTATGTCCCAGATGGTAGTCTGTGACGAGTTCTCGTTGTAATGTTTTGACAGACAGGACAGGAGAGGGAGGAAGAATGGGGGCTAGTGAGGGACTGTATGGTGTCTGATGTCTCCCTGGGTGTTTATGACAGCGAATATATTCTGAATGGGTGAAGGGCAGGTGTGTCCAGAGACAGGCCTGAGAATTGAATAGTAAAAGAGATCAAAGGTTTTGTTCTGAGAGTGCATAAGGAGGAATTGGTGAGGTTAGAAACATCTGATGAGGACCAGACAGGATAGCCAGTATCAACGAGAGTTTCCCCATCTCCTTGTGGGTGGGAGAGTCAAGTAACTGCAACGAGGCCAAGAGATGATGGTCAGTGAAAGAAATGCAGAGGCAGACAGGAGACATGGGGTACATCAATGGCGGGATGTTGAAATCTACCCATGAGGAGCACCCTTTGGTGGGCATCTTCGAAAGCAAAGAGAGGAATAGGAAGGAGCCAGGCCAGCCTAAATTATCCAGTAATTGGTGGCGGGCGTGAGCCGGAGAGGGGTCTGTACATATCAACTGACGACTCTGATGGCAAAAATTTGGGCTGCCGAAAGAGTTCTAATGTGTGACTTCAAAAGAGGGGAAAGTGAGGGACGATGTGCGGGAGGAATGACCTGCGAGGGAAAGTGCAGTGTGGACGCTCAGAGCACAGTTATGCCCGAGTCCTCAACCCGTTGTTCTCGGGTTGGGGGTGTGCGCTGAAGTGTGTAGTGGGTCAGCCATATAGGTTTGTAAGCGATCTAGGGAAGCACCCAGGTGTCATGGGAGGTGCCTGGTCCATGTTTCTGTGAGGGCCAGCAGGTTGAGGGAATGAATAAAGTGGTCATGTATAGCAGTGAGTTGGTTGTCCAAAATGAACGGCATTCCACAGGGCATCATCTTAAAAGGGGCTGCGGAAGACGTTTACTGCGTATTGCCAGCTGCGTTAGCAGTGGTTCCCATGGATGGAGGGGAAGGTGGGATGAGCAGTAACAGGAAGGAGGGGCCACGGGGGTTAGCGAGAGATCGTCTCCTGCATAGCGAGTAAGCTGAGAGAATGAAAGCTGACAGCACGGTTGTTTAAAGTGATGTGTATGAGCGGTCGTTTGTCGCGCACTTATGCTAGCAGGACGGATTTTGGGTGGTTAAAACAGGCCGAGAACAGTGTTGGTGGGATGTATACTTGGGTGAGCGAGGGAGGGATAGAGGCACAGCTGACTTCTGCGCATAGACATGCTGTCCTCATGGGGTGATGTGTCTTGGGTGGCTTCAGTAGCATGGGAGATCGGTCGGTTCAAAGGTAGATTGGGCTTCTTAGTGAGCATGCCGCTGTATCGGAGTCTGTGGATATCTTCATAGATTGTTTACCTCACCTAGGAATCGCCCTTACTCATGGCAACCCTTTTTGCCCCAATCTTCGGTCCTCATTCTTGGGTATCCCCCTTTTTCTCTCATGTTCTCTTCTACAAACTTTCCACTTCACAATTCTATGCAATTTCACACATCATGCAAACTAATCCACTCCAGCCCAACCTCTTTGCCAATACGATTGACCCCCAGAGGTCTCGACTTGTCCTCTGGTAGCCTCACTGTAATAAATTCATTGTGGTGCGACTTAGATGGTACTTTACCTATCACAACCTCGTTCTGCAGTGTTGAGCCTGCTGTGGACACCCGGGTCTGTAGGCTATTGCAAACACCAGTGCATGGACATTACTCAGGACGAGTATCAACTTACGGAGCTGGTAGCTGTAGTCGCACCCCTGTAATGGGTGCTGAGGCTAGCCCATAAACTTCAGGACAGGGTTTGCCATAGGCCAATCAGGCTAGGATCTCCAGTTCTATATAGACACATATCGACAAACGTGAACTTGTTTTTCTGCATAAGTTCCCTTTTAACGTAAAAATATGCAATACCTTACAGTGTAGCCGCCTCCCAGCTATCCCACTTTTAAACTGTCCTTGTTGTACACTAAGCATACAACACATCATGATTACTTCCGGCTTTAATTTTCTTTTAACGCAGAGCAGAATAATATGAAATGACATTGACTTGTGCTCATGTTGCGCTCCCCACACCCATGGGCAACAACGGCGGCAATATCCTTATTCTTTACTTAAACTACAGGCTCCATTTGTAGTCAACTGTAAAAAAAGAATCATGTGGATCACTCCCTTTCACATCGGTGCCAAAGGAGCCAACCTACGCATCCTGGTCAATGTCAAGAGCTCGTACTTAGACTCATATAAGTTAAAAATCAATTGTACTGTAGAGGCGATACTATGTACCTCCAATCCACGCGGCATGCCCACCCCCTCGAGCTCATGTCATGTCGATACGAGCAGTATCTGGATCATGTAAATTTCAGCTATGTTCTGTTGAGTACGATACTAGACCCACCAATACACTGCATGGCTTACCATCACCATATTACATGTTGGCAAGAGCCACGTTCTCTAGCGGAACCATCCTGTTAGTAACGCACTGTTACTTGTCAGAGAGGAGACTTTATTTTTATGCGCCACCTTTCACTGCTCGGCTGTTCACTCACTAATACTTTGTAAGCAACGACAGGTACAGGACTGTAAGTACCGCACTGCTCTTGTAGAGGCAGATACGATGTCCTCGCCAATCACTGACAATGCACGCTCACATAAATATTAGCGTAAAGAGCAGTACAAGGGACAGGTAGCTACCGCTACATGTGTATGGATCAGAGGAGGATCTATCCTAGTCCTCGCCAAATTCAACTGCATATGTTGCCCTCACTATATACATGTTCCCATTAGTGCAGTAAAAGGATGCAGTAGTACTCGTACTGGCGTTGGCGATACTAGACCGCCACATATCTCACTGCATGTTGCACTCCCGCACTAATATATACATGTAGAGAGCTGTACCGGTCTTGTACCCGGTAGTACCGCACCTGTTATGTTGAGGCGATTCTAGTCACGCCAATCACAGCATGACACTCACTCATATAATCATTGGTCAAAGGAGCGTACCCAGGGACATAGTCTGCCTACCCGCATATCTGTTCTGTAGGACCATCCGCGCAGATACTAGGAAACGCCAATACTACTGCTATGTGCACCCTCACTTTTATCCATTGTATAGAGCAGACTACAGGGACATGTAGTCACGACCACTGTTCTGTTGAGGCGTTAATAGTCCGCTAGCACTGATTGCTCCTCAACTTTATATTGTTAAGTAGCATACAGCGACAGGTATCGTACCAGCACTGTACTGTTGAGGCGCGATTCTGGATACGCCCAAATCACCTGAATGTCGCTCCACTCTTCTCTCATTACCTGTAAAGAGTACAGTTCAAGGACATGTGATATGCTACCCCGTCCACTGTAGCAGGCTGATACCGAGACCGCCAAATCTATGCTTGCTGCCCTCACCTTAATATCACGTATGAGCAGTACCTGGTCATGTCCAGTTACAGCACTGTTAACGGTTGAGGGCCGCTACATTGCACCGCCCAATCATCCTGCATTGCACCCTCAGTAATTACTAGGTTGAAGACGCCTGGACAGGTCATTGTATGCTACCGCTACTGTACGGTAGTGGCGTGATACCGAGGTACCCCCGCCAATCGCATACTGCATGTGACTCCAATCTATACATGGTTCTCTATGTGCAGTTCAGGGACATGTTGTTAGCGTAACTGTAGTGCCGCCCACCGATATTAGACAGCCATAAACTCACTGCACTGTGACATCTCTCCAATTATACAAAATCCTTATGTAAGAGTCCTGCTAACAGGTACATCGTAGTTACCGCACTTGTACCTGTAGAACGGACGTATACCCTAGACCGAGACCACCATTCAAGCGGACATGTATGCCCAACCTATCGCTAAATTCCATGTCCATATGAGCTGTTATAAGCGACTTGTGCCCCAGTACCGCACTGTATGGGAGAGGACCGATACAAGACCGCAAATCACTGCATTGTGGCATCATCTAATTCTTGTCAACGCTGAAGTACCAGCGACACTGTAGTACAAGCATCGTATAGGTTTGTCGGCGATTATCCGAGACAGCACATTTTCGCTGCTTGTGACTCTACTTATCATTCTATAGTAACTGACGTCACGTAACACGGTACTTGTAGTTAACGCTCTGCTCTAATGTTGTGGTCGATTCCTACGACCGACAAATACTACCGGCATGGCGCCCGCACGTATACAATAGCTTTGGCGAGCCAGTACCATGGACTTGTAGTACCGCACCTCGTACTCCTGGTAGAGTGAGCTTTAATAGACAGCCCTGTTCTACTGCACTGTGACTCTCTAATTAACATTGTTAAGAGCCGTCAACTAGCGAATGTACGTAATTGCTCCTGCTTCCCTGATAGACGGTGCTTGTCTGCTACCGCACTTTGTTCTTCTTATAGTCGTAGACTTACCTTTGTCCCCCACATTTCTCTGCTGGCTCCCCCCCTCACTAATTACACATGTCAGAGCAGTTATACCTGGATATGTCCTGTACTCGTATGACTTGAGCAGGCACCTAACTAGGACCCCGTCAATCATTGAATGCACATGCACCTTTTAGAGGATTGTTTACATGTTTTATCACGCGCGCTCGCGATAATCTGGGTCTTATGTTACTGACCATCTAATCTCTTGATGCCAAAAGTATCAGACCTTAGTCGTCTGGGACATTGTATGGTGAGTGTCTGGATACATATGTTCATTGGCTACTTCACATCTAGTGGTAAAAATAATGGGATTCCTCGATGAGACATATAACTGTATCCCTTTATAATGTACTTTGTGGTCCTTTTACAGGATCACGCAAGCTCTATTGTGCTCCTCTTAATTATAATGCATCTGCCCCAGTCGAGGACCAGCATCCAGTGGCAATACTTCACTGTGCCTATCGTGCACATGCGTCTGCTTTCAATACTTTGTTCCCCGGTCCTTACCAACCCCCAGGAGGTGTTGTCAACGTCACTTCATCGCCAGACTGGCTTGAAGTATTATTTCCGTTTTATAACTCACCAGGCCACGATGTGGCTTCCGCTCAAATGGTCGGGCCTCTCAGAGGTCGCTCTGGTTTGGGTATAGGGGGCTGGGCTTGGCGGGGTGGACCCGGTTTTAGTTTGGCTTGTCTCGATCGGGCGGCAAGGAGACCGGCAGGGGGCTGGGGAACGAAGTCTCCGGAGGGGCGGGGGGGAGGGGTTGCTTGTTCTATTTATCATGCGTTATGATACATAGAGAGAGGTAGTCGGGTTTGGGACTCTACGCACATGGTGCAACATTCCGGGGATCGTATGTTTTTAACACCTCTAACTGCTTTCTCACAGTACTACTCCTGATGTTGCGCATCCAGCCGCAATGTCCCGTGTGGGATGGAATTCGGTGTCAGCCCTGTTCCTACTGCCCGTTTGTTCATTGTTTATTTCTTTGAACTTTGTATCTTTTCATAAAACATCAGGATTTTCCAGTCTCCCTTTGGTTTCGGTTCTCACAATAGGTTTTTAGACAGACCTCCACTTCAAAGGCTGTTTTTTTGCCATATATAGTGTTCTTCTCTTTTGCCGTATCTCACTATCGCCATGCCACACGCTGTCGTACTTATCCGTTTCTGGAGAGCTGGACCTCGGTCAGTTCCTGAACTTTCTTCTCTAAATTGGTCCCAAGGAGACCAACACTTAGCGAAAGAAAAACACGCGTGTCTTTTGTCAGCACAGCTTTACAGCTCTCATACGCGAGCACTTTTTCAGCAAAATAAGACGGTGCTTATGCCCGTGTTTTAAAAATGGGCTATAGTGCACATATTACAATCACAATAACAGCTCAGGTAACTATATAATTTTTGGCTATACAACAATCTAGCTCAATTTAAATTACGCGTCACTACCAGAAGGGAATACGGGGCCGTCGCACTCGGACCCCCAGCCGTGCTTCTCTGGCGCAGTTTCTGGGGCGGGCACAATCTCCTCTCTCTCGATCCCCCCGACGCCCTCTGGGGTGCCTGACTGTCTGTAGCTCTGATGATTATGCTGTTGGCGTGTGGGGCGCGGCAGCGCGAAGAGTCTCTGTATAATGACGCTTTCGGGTGTGTGACTACAAGCGTACACAATATGTTTTGGATTTGTCCCCTTTGGGTTTAATTTCGACTGGATCCGCGCCTTATTGATTGCGCGGCATTTGCGACGTTTCATTGCAAGCCACTTGGGTTCGCGAAGCCTGGTAGCGGTGTTGGCTAAATTGCTATTCGCGCCATTGCTCAACCTCCCATACTACGCATACTTAGCGAATTCGCTCTTGCGGCACGTGGCACATGCTCATCGCCGCCCTTGCGAAATTGAGTTGTGGCTTAGCCACGCCGTTCGAAGGTCTCCGAGCTGGAGGTTCATCGTGCCATGTGAGCGTCATGCGTTAATACCTGCATTAGTCTATGTTATTGTGTTTTTGTTGTCCTATTGCACATCGCCTTGTGGGTCTGTTGTGTTTCACCTTACTTTGGAAAGTGTGCGTTCTGCCTACCGGCTTTATTATATGTTACAACATTATTTTACCACATCTGTGGCGTGTCTTCTCATGTGAGTTTATGTACTGCTGTTTTTCACTAGGATCCCCCTGTTCACCGGTATTGGTGCACGGTGCGCCCTTCGCCTACGACTATTCCCCCTCCTGGGAGTCCTTGCTTGTCTAGGTCCCATGGGACCCCCACTACGGATGCGTGGTGTTTGTGGCGCTAGGACCTGCGGAGGTTTCTCACTGGGCCTTCAATGCGCGATGCGGGTCTTATATCAGGCCCACGTACTGGTTGAATTGTAGACTGGTTACGTACGCATCCCCACTACATAATGCTGGTCCTTTTGTCTACCACGGCGGGGGCGCCCGTCTCGTCGCGTCTCCGGCACATCCGGGTGGTACGGGATGTGGCCTGATTTGCAGTCGATGTTTGTGGGGAGTTTGGCCACAGTCGCTGTGGGCGTTTGCAGGTGATGTGGACCATTGCTCCCGTAGTTGGTGCATGCTAGGCGAGGCAGGATGGGGGGATGATGTTACTAGGCGCGTGGGGCGATCCGGCCTCGGGTAGATGCGGTCTATCGGCCTGTGTTCCTGGGTTTAATGTGTAATGACTGGGGCGTGTTGACTGGCGCTCTGTCTGAGGCGGCCCCAGTCAGAAGCCAGGTCGGGATCTTGCGACAGGACTGGCTGCCTATCTGGAGTAGATCAATACCAGGTCTGTTAGGCGATAGCGACCACAGGAGTGCATGAGCCCATACCTAGCACGGGGTTATCTCAGTATAGCGCCGCTAGGTCTTGTTAATGGTCATTGATATAGCATATTGGGTCTGGTTTTTGACCATGAGCGTTAACACATATAGCTTTCCCTGTTGTGAGACAATCCACTTTATGGTCGCTGCCCAGTTATTTGTCACCAGTGCTTTTATTGTTTGCATACCAATATGCTCTTGTAAGAGTTGGCGGTGGTGTCGTTTGGGTGTCTGCTTCTTTTCGGTTTTGAGGCCTTTCTGCTATCACGCTGGCTCATAAAATCTTGATGCGAGGTTCAGTCTGTTATCCAGGCTATTTAAGGTTTTGCGGTGGGGCACATACCGGTGGTCGACTATGGCGTTATGTCAGGGGTCTGATTGTTGCCGGTGGTCAGGTGGCCGTTGTTGGGTCAGTCTTGTGGCCCTATAGGGTCTTCATTGTGTGATGGCTTTTGCCTTGTCTACTTGCGGCTGTTTAAGTCAATAACGTGCATGGTGGTTGGGTCGTCGACCATACGGTTGGCACTAGCGGTAGTTTTTCTCACCACAACTTCAGACCTTTGCCATAAGCTCGTTAACACGCAGGTGGGCAGTGTCCACAAGCTACACATCCGTGGCGGATCACGGGTATTTTTCAGTATATGGCTGTTAGTTTGTTTAGCCTGTTGCTCATCCTGTCGGTCCTGACTGCAGTGTGTTTGTTGGGCTCTCTGCTACATGATTTACAGTATCAATAATATCTGTTGCTTTTGTTTTTACCGCTGTTCTCCTTTTTTGGCAGATTTGTGTGTTTTGCTCCCCAAGACCTACAACCCCCCGTATATGTTAATTTTGGGTTAGTATGTGAACTACTGAGTGTGTGGATGGACTGTTTTATGTTTATTTGGGGGATTCCAAATCTGCGTCATGTAAAAGAAATATATGCTTTGCGCCAGGACACAGATGAGACTATTCTGAGAATTGTCATTTCGCACTGTAACTTCTAATTTCTCTCTTTTAGGGGCAAGTGAAAGCGTTGGCAAACACATGTTAGAAGCATGCAGTCAGAATCTAGAAATGGCTGTCACGATGTTCCTGGATGGTGGTGGCATTGCAGAGGAGCCCAGCACAAGTTCTGCGGGGGCGTCCACAGCGGTGCGTCCTGCTGCAGAGTAAGTAGGGGGAAAGCTGTTTAGCTTGGCATTCATTCTGCTGCCCCCCCCCCCCCCCCCCCCCCAATCCATGCCCCCATCTTTCAACAATCCCCACAATTACCTCCAATACTCGCCCAACAGTTCATACCTATATGCCTTCACTCCACCCCATTTAAACAATGCTCTGCCCCCCTGCACGAGCAGTACAGCCTGCCCCCCAGGATATGCGACCCCCCCCCCCCCCCCCCCCCCCCCCCCCCCCCCCCCCCCGCCCACCCCCCACGGCACCCCCGACAGCTGGGTTTCTCACGAAAAAGGTGGGAGCAGTTTATTACTGTCTCTTCATTCTCGATTGTGCTGTATACACAAATGTAAAGTCGCCTGGTGGTCATGTGATTGGCGGGGCTCAGTAACTGCATGAACTGGCATAACGGACTTGGCCATGGATTTTATCATACCTCACTTATTGGACATTGTGTCCCCTCACTCCTGCACCACCACCACCTCCTTTCACCCTCTATCTTTTGGTGTCCCCCAGGGGTCAGTCCTGGGTCCTCTACTCTTCTCTATCTACACTCTTGGCTTGGGTCGCTCTTTAGCATCCTCTTGTCATTCAATACCACCTATATGTTGACTCATCTTCGGCCCAGATGTTAACTATGCGCTCCCGGATCCCAGATTGTCTATCGTCCATATCCTCCTTCTTTTCTTCCTGTCTCCTTAAATATTAAATGTGGAGAAAAACTGAATACTCATCTTCTTATTCACCGGGCCAACTCAATATCCCCCTTGATCTCTCTATCAACTGTCAAAACGGGCTCTACACTCTCATCTGTCCCGCAAGTCCACTGCCTTGGGATAATCTTTGGCTCCTCTCTATCTTTCAAGCTACACATCCAAGCCCTTACTTCTGCCTGCCGCTTCCACCTGAAAAATATCGCTCAAATCCGCGCATTCCTTAAGTTCAGCACAACAAAAATGCTAGTCCATGTCCTTAGCAGAAGAGTGAAAAAATCAGGCGATACCTTTTTTGAGGCTAACTGAGTATATTTGATGGTGAGCTTTCGAGAGTACTAGCTCCCTTCTTCATGCATGGTGTTAGACCACCATGTATAACACCATGTCTGAAGAACTGAGCTAGTACTCTCGAAAGCTCACCATCAAATATACTCAGTTAGCCTCAAAAAAGGTATCGCCTGATTTTTTTTCACTCTTCTACTACTTTCTATGGCTAATACAGTACAACATTATACTACTAGTCCATGCCCTCGTCATCTTCTGCCTAGACTACAGCAACACCCTTCTCTGCGGCCTTCCGTCTAGCACTCTTGCTTCCCTTCATACCATCCTCAACTCTGCTGCCCGTTTATCCACCTCTCTCCTCACTACTCCTCTGCCTCTCCCCTCTGCCAATCCCTTCACTGGCTACCCATTGCCCAGCAAATTCAGGTCCTCCATAACCTCTCCCCTCCATACATCTCTGCCCTAATCTCACGATCCCTCCCCTCAAGCAACCTCCGCTCCTCACAGGACCTTCTTCTCTGCTCTCCTCTTGTCAGCTCCTCACACAACCGTCTCCAAGACTTCTCTCGTGCCTTCCCCATCCTCTGGAACTCATTACCCCAACACATCAGATTCTCCTCCACCTTCACTATATTCAAAAGCAACCTGAAAACCCATCTCTTCAGGATTGCCTATAGTAACTCCACTACCATTACACCGCCCCACAAACATGTCTGCTCCCCACCTTCTCTCCTCCCTGCTTATAGATTGTAAGCCTTCTCGGACAGGTTCCTCTCTCCCTTTGTACCAGTTGTTAGTCATTCATCGTCACCATTGTTCGACATATGTATGTAACCCCCTTTGAATGTACAGCGCCCTGCGACTAATAGCACTTTAAAATAAATAATAGCAATTGCTTACCAGGTCCGGGTCCGCTCTTCAGTGAGTTCTGGAGGATGTATTTTCCCTATAACTGGGGCTAGCATATTAGGGGAAATCGGCAAATAAAAAAGTATGTCAAACTGCCCCGCAAAGTTCTTTTTCTATAGGGGCACAATATGTAAAATAATATTAAGGAAAAAAAAAACAGAGCCAGCCCAAAGTGCAACTTTTAGCCCCACCTCCCATAACCCTAAAACGGTATTTCATCTATATATAAACATTGATGATGAAAAGTGCCTCCATTACATGACTTATTTTACCGCCACTATTGCTCTTAAAATAAATGTGACACACTTACATTTTTTTTTTTTACCATTTTCCCATATATTGTTAAAGAAAAAAATTAATTAAATTACATAGAAATACCTTGGGTATCATGAAGAAGAGGCAAAAAAATTAGTATCTTAAGAGAACATGAGAAAGCATTATAGTGGTCAAACCTGCGTGTAGTATAGAAAATGAGCATGGTCAGAAAGAGGGGTAAAAACTGCCTGATTAATATCTGACTGAAAGGATCTTTTTGCTCTCAAATAAGTAAACGAAAATATTGTCTAAAAGTCTTGTTAGGGCTTGTTCACACAGAGTTTTCACTCCGTGTTACAAGCGCTTTGTAGATCCGTCTTGGGGACCGACAGAGCGGACCCCAAGACGGATCTAACAATAAGCAGTGACTGTATCACTGCTCGCTATTAGGAAGACGCAGCGGCGTTCACAGGAGGGATCGCCGCTGCGTGTTTCAAAGGCGCAGCTCGGGTCCGTTTTGCAAAGAATTGCATGTCAATTCTAGTCACTGCTAATTGTTAGATCCGTCTTAGGGTCCGCTCTGTTGGTCCCCAAGACGGATCTACAAAGCGCTTGTAACACGGAGTGAAAACTCTGTGTGAACAAACCCTTATACTGTTATTTACTTTTTGGAAATGTATGAATGACACAGTTGTTATCCTTCCTCTAGTCAATGGGGTGTCTCTCTACATGCTTTGACTTTGTCTGATTAGTGATGCTGGTGTCAGACTGTGTATTGACAAGGGGTCAGTAATGCCTGGTTTACATCTGCGTGGGAGCTTCTACTCAGAACTTGTGTCGTAGGGGTGAAAACAGTCACCAAAGGATCAGTTTCACAGCGACGCCTATTGATTACAATGTGTCTACCGGCTTTTCACCGTAGTGTCCGTTGTATAGACAGGAAAAATAGCTGAGAGTCCGAACAGAATCTGCAATGCATTGTCCATGTCAATAGATATGCCAGACCCTCTAAAGTGTAAAATGAACCTGTCAGGTAGTTTATGCTGACCTGTCAGAGAACAGGATGTACAGTGGGGGAAAAAAGTATTTAGTCAGCCACCAATTGTGCAAGTTCTACCACTTAAACAGATGAGGGGTCTGTAATTGACATCATAGGTAGACCTCAACTATGAGAGACAAAATGAGAAAACAAACCCAGAAAATCACATTGTCTGATTTGGGAAGAATTTATTTGCAAATTATGGTGGAGAATAAGTATTTGGTCACCTACAAACAAGCAAGATTTCTGGCTCCCACAGACCTGTAACTTCTTCTTTAGGAGACTCCTCTGTCCTCCACTCATTACTTGCAGTAATGGCACCTGTTTGAACTTGCTATCAGTATAAAAGACACCTGTCCACAACCTCAGTCACACTCCAAACTCCACTATGGTGAAGACCAAAGAGCCATCGAAGGACACCAGAAACAAAATGAAAGCTCTGCACCAGGCTGGGAAGACTGAATCTGCAATAGGCAGGCAGCTTGGTGTGGCCAACTTGCACAGTTGGTTGCTGACTAAATACTTTTTTTCCCCCCCCCACTGTAATAGAGGGCAGGACGCTGAGCTCTGTGATATGTACGCTCACACGACTTGCAGAAGCATTTCTCAGTAAAAACTGGAGAAAATACGGACTGGCCTCCTTCATGGACAGTTAAGTCCTACGTACCCCTCATACATGCAGTGATTACACACTGATGCAGGGAAAGCTGTCATTTATACAGAGCAAACTGATAATCTCTATATGTGGGGGGTCTGCAGCAGTTTCACTTTTAGTTAAATTTTTATTTTCTCTGCTTTGTACTGAAATTCAAATACGATAAGGGCGCATTCTCACGGCACAGGACAAATACCGGTTTGGTTGGTGGGGGGGGGGGGGGGGGGGGCTTTTAACCGCGATGGGGGGGGAGAAGCCCTCCCCCTGCACATTGGGTTGCACAGTTTCTGTCCGGAAACTGGACGGAAGAATGTGCAAGCACAATGTTTTGCGGCCGGACCGCGGGCGGCAAAACCGCCCGACGATAAACCCGTGCAGTGGGGACTGCTGCACAGGTTTTCCCCTTGGGCCCCTTTCTTTGCTCATTTTCTGCCGTTTTTTTCAGGCGGTTTGAAAAACCGGACGAAAACCCGTGCAGTGGGGACATGCCCTAAACCTGTATCTGCATCACTGGTTTTCCATTGTTTTTATCAGTATACGCAACATTGGTGCACGAGGTCTGTTTTTCATTTGAAACATGAGTGCGTGTCAGTTCTTGGTGCATAAATACATGTTTTTCTGCACTTAATTTTACAATATACTGAATCGTATATATTATGTTGACGTGTAATTTGGTGCTTATTTTGTGTATAGATGCTTGAAATATGCCCGCCAAATAACGGTTTAAAAAAATCCAGCAAAGGGAAAGATGTGCATAAAAAAAGTATTAAAAAAACGCATGATATAGGCTAGAAAGAAAGGCCGAGAGGCCCTTCTAGGATAGAGGTGACAGAGGGAAGGTTTGTGGCTACCAATCAGGGGATGAAGTGGAACCTGTAAGGCAGGGCATCCTCAAACTGCGGCCCTCCAGCTGTTGGGAAACGCAACTCCCTCATTCTCATGTTATAGATTATAAATGCATGATGAGGAGTTTTTACAGCGGAGGGCCAGTTGAGGATGCCTGTAAGGGATGCAGGCACTGCAAGAAAGGGTTGTGTCCATCAGGCACCATTGTTTTCTCTTGTACTGTTAGTAGTGGCGTTTTCCAAGTATAGTGTATTCATTTTGCTTGTTTAATCTGTTTAGTTCCTAATAGACTTGGTAAGTAATAGAATCTCTTCAGCATGGACATGGCCATGTCGTCTTGCTCCAACTTTCGGATTCATTGCATGACCGACACCAATGGCATCTGATGAACCCCATAGACTACATTGGGGCCTGTTGAGTTTTGATAATGGCGTCCATCATTTTAACGGCAAAATATTGATGCTTATTGCACTATTTTCTTTTTCCATTATTTTTGACACAATGTGCGATGTAGGCCCCTAATGGATCCCATGATGCAGATGTGAACCAGGCCTAATCTACTGTTATAAACTGTGGCTGGTGTTAGTGATGCAATGGGTTTCCTTTTTCCGTCCTGACGTGTGATTTTTTTTTTTTTTCAGAGATGACGTTCGAGCCCCTATACCACAGAAACAAGAAATCCTTGTGGAGCCAGAAATGTTTGGCGGTAAGAGGTTTGGGTGTTTGCTGTAACCTGGCAGACGTCCCTTGGGGTTGTCACGGATTTGTTTGCTCGGCTCTTACAGTGCGTTTGCAAACAAAAGAAATGTTGTAATCCTTGTCCCCTACATGTTTGAGCCTCCCATTGACACAAGGCTGCAGCATATCCTAAATATGGCGGGATATGTTGCCTAAACGCTGCCATGTTTCAATACGAGATATTACACCGCTCAAGCAGTTTGTCTAGTAATGTATAGTTGTAGCTCATATTTTTATAAGAAATAGAAAAAAGAAGCAGCCCAAAATGAATTTCATAATTTCCCCCAAATATGACAATAACATCCATCTTTATCTATTTTTTTTGCGGCAATCTGTTTTTTGCCCATAGTTTTTGTACTTTTTGAGGTTTGCACAGTTTTTGTGGTCCCATAAAGGACTTTATTTTGAAAACTATACCCCTGAAGAAATGTTGATAATTTTAACCCCACTGGTATTTTCTGGAAATTAACGTACCTCAGATGATAAAATGTATCAGCCATATTTAAATAAAATCATCCCATGTGCAATTTTTCTTAATTTAAAGAGGATAATCCATTTATTTACATTTTAAATTGTGCCACATAGTGATTGTTTGTTTGTCTATTTTAGCTCCCAAAAGGCGAAGGCCAGCTCGATCAATATTTGATGGATTCCGAGATTTTCAGACTGAAACCAGTAAGTAAGATAAATGTTTGTGTGTAGCCATTTTATAATTTACTGCCTGAGAGTAATTTTGTGATCAAGAAGGAAGGCTGGATCACTCATTGTCCTCTTACTGAGTACTTTGTTAGAGGCAGTTTTCACAGCATATTTTTTTTCTTCCATTTAAAAAATAAATAAAAAAATAGGCTTTAAAGTCTATAACAAGTTATTGAAAAATCTATAATCTTTTTGGTGATTTGGAGGTCAGTGGCTTTTTTTTTTTTTTTTTCCGGTTCTTTTAAATGCTTGTAAAAAAACCCACAAAAAACACTTTGGGGCAGATTTTTCAAGTCAGTTGCGCCAGAATTCTGGCTCAATTTGCGCCAAAAAACAGCTTTTCGCCACTTTTACTATGTCTTTTAGATAGTTTCAGGCACTTCTGCGCCTTGTCCAACAAAGGGAGCATGGCTTCATAAAGGGGGCGTGGCTTAAATGCGACAAAAAATGCACCAGAATCTGGAACCAAATTCTGCCGTAAAAGTAAGCCAACTTAAAGATGGTAGAAACTTGGACTAGACAGTTCTACCTGCTCCAGATTTATCAACACAATGATAAATGTGGCGCATGTAAAGACTGTCTAGTCTAACTTTACACTTTCTAAAAGTAAGACACTATTAATAAATCTGCCCCTTTGTGTGTGCGTATCTAGCTTGAAAGGGCAATTTTATACTACCATACTGTGTCCTACACACAACGTATGTAATGATGTTGCTTGGGGCAGCCCCTGAGATAATCTTGGCAAGAAAAATCTTTTTTTCTGTTAAAAGGATGTTCTCAAACCCATATATGCTTGACAGTCCATCGGGGCATGATTAAAAATAGAAGAAAAAAATGAACACTCTCGGGCCAGCACATCTCTCGTCTTGGTGATCTCGGCTGCTGATGTCACTGTTCGGTTTTCACTGTGATTGGCTGCAGCCATGTAAAGACTGAATGGAGACGTCATTGGTTAAGAACACCAGGACGGGAGCAATACTGAAACGAGAGGGTTCACAAGGTTTTTTTTTTTTTTTTTTAATAATCGCAGGATGGACTGACGAGCATTTATTAGTTTCGGAAAACCCCCTTAAATGTCTTGATGTGGCCCATCATGCTGGTTATGTAACATCTCCTATTACATATATGTACTAAGGTCAGTTAGTTTGTTCCGTGTTTAACTTCTTAACGACCGCCCACCGACTTTTGACGTCGGATGGTGCAGGTCGTTCGTCTTTTGGCGTCGCTGCAGACATCGGAGTTTGCAGCTCCGGGCACTGCAGCTGCACTGAGTTCAGGGCTGTACTACACAGCCCTGATCCCAGAGCATCTCCTGCAAGCGCCAGGGAGCGGGGGAACCTCCGCTCCCCGGTGCTTTAACCCTTTGATTGCGGCGGATCTTCACCGCAGCACAATCAAAGTGTTTCCCTGCTCTGTCAGGGGATCGGAACTCCCGGTGACCCGACAGAGCCCAGGGTATGGCTGCACAGAGTAGCCCCAGTGCTGTCTGTGTAATAAGCCAGTGACCAGGGCAGACGGTGTGCTGCCCTGATCACTGCCTGTGTCAGACTGACACAGATAATGTATTAGCATAGATGAATATGCTAATGCATTACGAAGTGTAAAAAAAAAAAGAAAAAAAAAAAAGTAAAACAGTTCTCTCTTCATGGGATAAAAAAACAAAACAGAAAAAGTGTACAAAAAATGAATAAAAAAATAATAAAAATAAATAATTGTGCATATATTTCACACAAAAAACCCTACACATATAGGGTATCCGACCGTAATAACCTGTAGAATTAATTTAACAAGTTATTAAGTGTGAAATGTGAATGGTGTAAAAAAAAAAAAGTATTAAAAAAATAAAAAAAAATTCTGCAATTATTTATAAGTGAACTTAAGCTATTCCCCCATAAAGTACAACTTGTCGCAAATAAAGCGAGGCCTCATCTAACTGCGTCATTGAAAAAATAAATAAAACGACTGTTGAAACGCAAGGAGGCGAAAACTAAAAAAATGTTCTGATCTTTAACTACTTTTCAAGCCTGGGGCTTAAGGGGTTAATGATTACATTTCTCTGTTGAGTAAGGCCTCGTTCACACGGCTTATTTCGCCGCGGATTTGCCGACGGATTGACGATCGTCAATCCGTCGGCAAATCAGTCAGAAATAAGTAAAACAGCCCATTTTCTATTGATTCATGAAAACGGCCCTCTTCACACGACGCGTTGTTCCGGCCGGATTGCCCCGCGGATTGCGCGGCAATCCGGACGGAAAAAAAATTTGCATGCAATTTTTTACGGACGGATTTCACCCCTACAATAATGGAGATGGTGAAAACCCCTCGGAAAAACAGTTACAAAAAAGGCCACACTTGTGCACTTATTTTCAACTGATTTTCAACTGATTCAAACGTATTTTAAAAATCGGAATCCAATGTAAAAAATTTTTTGAAAAAAACCGTTGGGCGAGGGCCCAACAAGCAGTTATTTTCAAAAAAAAAGCTCCTCTGCATCCTGCATTATTATTTAGGCGTCCCCCTGGTGTTTTTTGATTCCTAAGAAGGATTTCTATGTGTGCCCTGTAGTAGTTTTACTGACTACTTCTCTACAAAGTTAGTGGACTGTAAGGCTATGTTCACACGGGGTTAAATTGCGAGACTATTTCGCCCCCCAATTACCCGTGGGGCGTATGTATATATTGTGTTTTGGTGTTAAATATATTTGAATATATAATATATATAATATAAAATATTATATATATTAACACAACCTTTTTACATTGTACTATTCTATGTGTGTATATCGGTGACAACCTACCCCGGAAATTATGGTTCACCCCACCCCATCTGGTTGGTGTCCATGCTGCACACGGGGTTTCTCTGGATAATAACTCATAATAATGTAACTTGACTGTATATATTATGTGTAACAACCCCTTTTAATGACGTTTCAGTTGTGTTATCAGTTCTCACTGCTTTAATCTTTCCCTTCTAATTTTATTTACCGCTCCATCTGGGTCTCTACAGTCCGCCAAGAGCAAGAATTGCGGAACGGAGGAGCAGTCGATAAGAAACTAACTACCTTGGCTGATCTGTTCCGACCGCCTATTGACCTCATGCATAAGGGCAGTTTTGAGCCGAAATGAGCTGCCCAAAAAACGTATTTGCATGCATATTCACTTATGTATCTATTCATCATTTTGCAGGTAACCTGCTAATCAGTCTAATGCATACATTGCTGATTATATCTTCTAGGTTTTCATTGTATTTAATTTTTTTTTGTCATTCCATATATGATGTAGTTTGTTAGGTGTGTTGTTTTTTTTTGTTTTTTTTTATGGCCGTTATTATTTTTATCATAAAAAGTTTTAGGATCGTTCGGGCAATTGGGCCCAGGGGTTTATAGAAGGGCAAATAAAGGCTGTGTTCACACTGCTGTCGGAGGCTTTTTTTGGAGGGCAAGAATAGTACAGCATGCAGTGCAAACCTTTCATAAAAATTTGTAAACCCCCCGGGTGGAACCCAGCAGATTTTTGACTATAAGTCGGGTTTTTGGTTTTTTGGGTTGCTTGGTGTTTGTCATGTGAGGGAAAACCCCCCTGTGCTGTGGTTATTGTTGTAAAAGGAAACCACAATGTTATTGCGAACAGAGCTGTAAATGCTACGGTTGCTATTCGCCACAGCATTTAACTAAACTGCTAATACAGTTAAAGGGGTTGTCTCACCATTCTGTTTCATAGGGAAAGGGCCAGCTTCGGCTTCCACTTCCTTTTTTGGGGGTTTCTAACAGTAGTGATTGACATTTAAAGCCCTCCCTACTAGCTGTTCATTAATAGGCTTTTAAAAGGAGTTGCCCCACAACAGACTTTAAGCCCAACCTCATTTCCCCCGGGAGCATGGGGTTTTTTTGAATTCGGGGCTTTGCTTCTTGTCCCCCTCTTTTCCTTCCCCTTCCCCTCACCCACCAGAAGCTCCCCTTTCCCCCGCCTGCAGTAATTTTCTATACGGCAGGTGGGGCGGGGGGGGGTTTGCTCCCGGGATTAAAACCCGGTGTGCCTCCTGGGGTTGCGGGGGGCTGCCCCACTGCGGGATCAGCTGCCCCTGTGCGGGGCTGGGGCTCTTGCGGGCTCCTCTCCAGAGTCAGGAGACGGGAGAGGGCTGTCTAAAAGTGTGGGGGAGGTCTGTGAAGTGTGTATGCTAATAGCGAGCAGGGGGGATGAAAGGGTTTTTCCAAAAACCCCCTCTTTGCTTAAAATTCTCCAGGGACATCTGAAGCAACAAAAAACCCAACAAACCCCTGTCCCCCCATTAGAACAGACCGGGGCAGCTTTTGAAGTGTGTTTACAATAATCACAGTTCACAAATACACGAGCAGGGAGGGATATAAACTTTCCCCACACCCCCCCCTTTGATTTTTCTTTTTAGTATGGGCCCCAATTTTTCCACATACACACATGATTATAGTAACACATTCCCACTGCTGTCCCCATCGTATGATAAAGATCGCCCTAATCTTGCTCCCCCAAAATTCTGTGTAGAAAAGGAGGGAGCGGCAACACGGGGGTTTAATCCGGGCAGAACGCTACAAAGGGGGAATTTAAAACCCCTCCTCCTCCCCTACGGGGGAACCTTCCCATACTTTTGCGGGGAGGGACTCTGTGCCCCCACCCTTATTAGAACTGATAAATTCCCAAGCACGGGCAGCCAGTAAATTAAAAATCAACAGGGCCGGTGCTATAGTGATTTGAGAAGCTAAAAAAGGCACTCCTACACCAGGGAAAAACTAAAAAATCATTGGGCCCCATTTGAAATTGAACATATATTCCCAAAAAGTTTCTTTTTTTTTAAAGATTTTTTAAATTTAAAAAACCCAATCTTTGAAAGGAGAAAACCCCCTTTAATGTGGGGGTTTTTTCTAAACAGTATTGAAACGGGTAAAAAAGCTAAAAAAGCAATGAAAAACAAGCTGCTAAAAAAAAAAACCGCCAGGGGTGGCACCCCTTTTCCTCCCCACAAACTGGGCCCTTTTTAAAGCAGAGAGAGGTGGTTGGTAACTTACCAAAGCTTGTGTACAAAAGCAGGAGAGAGATTGCTCAAACTCTAAAAGGGAAGCGAATAAAAACAGCAATTTTTTGGAAACAGCTTGTGTCCTTTATCTACATATTTAAAGATAATTAATGAAGTTGGAATACCCTTTTACACTGATCATGGCAGTTGTGTTGGGGACATGGCTGTGAATAACCTTTGCTCTTTGGTGTGCCCTTAAGTGTCATACCCAAAATTTTTTTTTGTGGCATTTTTACCTGTCGTATCGTTGTCTAGCACTCGACTTTGACAGATACCCCTCAACACTGTGATGTATGTAAAACTAAGCTGAAAGGATATACGATCGAGAGATGTTAAGTGTTATCAGTAGATACAGGTACCACAACCACTGGTTTGTACCCCTAAAAAATTGTTCTTAGTAACTGTCGGTATCCTTTTAAAGCGGAGTTATTGATTTTTTTTTTTTAAAAAAATGTTTTGTTTGAATCGGGTATCTAGGAAAATGGGTGCCAGTCTGTAGGGAAACTTTTGAGGAGTGCTGAAATAGAATGAAAACATGATAATAGCATAGGCAGTTCTGCTTTACCATGTTTTTTTTTCAATTTTTAACCCCCAAAAGGGAAGTAATTTGTAAAAAAAGGGGAAAACCCGAATGGGGCCTTTTTTTTTTTATTGGGCAGCATCCCCGTAATCCAAAAAAGGGTCTGGTCGTTAAATTTTTTGACATTTTTGTTTTCTGTGCACTTCCAGACAAAAAGGTTTCAAGGGTTTGGGGTTCACTCATCAAAAATGTATGAAGAAATCGTAAGCTTTTTTTAAAAAAAAATGCATAGAAACATATGTTTAAAAAAAAAAAAAAAATATTGCAAATAGTTTTGTGATTTAAGGATATGTTCACACGGGGTAATTTCGGCGTGCATTTGCGCTCTAATAGGGAACATGCACCCCCTCCCGCTTTACAATAAACGTTTTGCCCGGGGGATAATAAGTGTAGTTTTTTGGGCAAATACGTGCCCGCGAGTTTGAAGTAAATGGGGTGGGGCGGACTGCCGGCATCCCCGTGCCGTGGGAGTATGCGCGTATTAGCGAAAATGCCGAAAACCAATGACTGTGGTCCCCACAGTACATAGTATAAAAATTTTCCTTTGGGGTTTTCCCCCGTGCTGCTGATTGACTCCGAGAATGGGGAGAGCAGTAGCCATCCTTCTCATTCATTTCTATGTGCGTTCCAAATATAGGTGAGTGAATGAGTGTGCTCGGCTCTATTTGGAGCTCCCATATAAATGAATGGGCAAAGGCAAGCTGCTGCTGGTGGTACACACCTTTAACTCTAGTTTGGAACATAGGTGAAACTTAGGTTATTGGAAAACACTTTTTTGATGCAGTTGAAAAATGCAATACGCCTCATTTATCAAAACTGTTGTAACAGTACGGGTATGTTCATATTGTTTGTTGGAATCATTTAAGGATCCGAAAAGCGCAATCAAAAGCTCTGGGTCAGTCGCATCCAACAGGGATCAAAAAAAAAGAAATAATTCTTTTGGGTCAGAAAGACGCAAGGAAACGCCATTGGCGTCATCGTCTGAACGCTGAGCATGTTTTTCATTTAAGCAACGTAAATATGCTGCACATTTTTAGATGCTTTTTTTAGGCCCCCAAACGCGATCATAAAAGGATCCAAAAATCCGATCCAACTGCCCCTTTTAAAACCCAAGGGCCTCGTTCACAGGGTTTTTGGGCCGGGGTTGGCGCCGTACTCCGCCCCGGATTTGCCTGCAGTACGGGTGCCAATCCGTGGAGCATTAGGTAATCCATCTTCATAGAGAAAAGTGGGTTCCGTCGCTCCCCCCCGCTGGTAATCCGCGCGGGGGGAGAAAGTGACTTGCACATTATTTACGGGGCTAAGTAAGACAGTTTTTGGGGGGGGAGCGGGGCTCCCCCCCACCCCGCCCCTTATTCACGCCGGGGTTTGGAGCGAATGGTCAAAATCCGCCCGGAAAAAGCCGTGTAAACGGCTAAGAGTGTCTTTGTTTCCCCGTAGTATAAGGGGTCAGTTTATTTTTCCAGAGCAGTAAAAGAATAAATGAGCGTTTTTGTTTCTTATGGGCAACAAAGGGCATCTTCGCTTAACAGCTTTCATAAATAAGGCCCAATGTGTGAACCCACCTTCAATGCCCGAGAATAAATTATGGCTCAAACAATTAATACAATTTTGGTTAGGGTTACTATTGGATTGTATCCTGGTGTGTTTTTTTGCAACACGACTTGTTCAAAGTGTGCTTTTCCTGGGGGTGGGGGGAACGTAAGCACTGGAAAGACAGAAGAGGTGTGCGGGGGCCCGCGTTGCTTGGGACGCTCTTTTGATTCTAAGAATGGTGCGTAGTGATCCATTCTGTACTGCAAGTGAAATGGGATGTCACATCCCAAACCTACGGTGGCTTACAGTGTTGACACAAACCATTAAAAGGCATCTACACAACATTGGTCTACAAGCCAGACCTTCAACTATTGGTGTTCCATGCCTCTGCTCTGAAAGACTTATCATGGTGCACCAAAGCTGGGAAAGGGGGGCCTGTCCCTTTTTGCAAATGAGTCTCGTTTTTTGTCTTTGATGCAATATTAGTCAGAGATTGCTCTGTAGATCATGTGGGCAACACCATAAGCCTTTACAAGGGAAGATTAGACCAGACCTACTGCCAAGATTTTTTGGGGTGGGGGGTTTTTGGGTGACTTATAGTTATTATTTGAGTTGGGCATGGGGCCCCTATTAAATTTTGGGCATGGTAATGGAGCCAGGTTTGGCTGCATGTCTTTACTTATTACCCCTCCGCACATTTTTGGGATGTCAATTGGCTAGCAATTGCAAAGGCAGCTGCCAGCCGCCAATCTTGGTGATTGATAGCATGCCAAGGTGTGTTAATGCATTTATTTCTGCATGTGGAGCTCATTCTCTTATTAATAAATGTGTTTTTGTATTTTTTTTTCCTAATTTTTTTTTATCATTAAACTTGTTTATCAATCCTTTTCATATTATCCTTCAAAAACCTTTGCCTTCTTGTTACTTTTAATTAGAGATTTACCCTCAAAAGGGGCTACCCTGCCCTTTGGGGGGTTTCCCAAAATTTTATCTTAAAAAAAAAAAAAGGGTTTTGCCCCCCGGAAAACAAATCAAAAGGGGGCCCGGGTTGTGGGGGAAAGTGTTTTCCCTGATTTTTTTCCAAAATGGTGGTTTTTTATCCCTCTTTGCAAATAAAGGTAGTTTAAGAAGGCATAACATGTGCTGTTTGGGGAGGGTTTTTGGGCATTTTCCTTATCTTTTGGAAAACCCCTCACAGCTTCAAAATGTTGAAAACAGGGTGTAACTTTTAAACTAGGCGCCCAATTTTGGTTTACACAAACGATCTATACAAAAACTTTTTCGGGCCCGGCCTTTTTGTTTTAACTTTTTAAATTGGGGAACAAAAGTTTAATACCAAATCCCTTTTCATGCTTTTTCTATTTAAGTATGTGCCTATTATGTATTTATTTATATATTTGTGGGTTTATAAAAAACAAATACTTTAAAAAATAGGGGACAAAAAGGAACACACATAAAAAATTTTTTTTCCCCTCCCCCAAACAGTCCCCCCCTTGGACTTTTTTCTAAATTTTTATTTTCCCCCTTTTATCCTTTTTCCCCTATTCCTTTTCCTTTCTTTTTCTCTTGGGGGAAAGTACCTCGCCCCAAAAAGGGGGCCCCCCCCGGAAGTCCCTAAACCGGCCCTAGCCCCACCCTAAAATTCTAGGGGTCTAATCTTTGAGAGCGTGCGGTTGCAAAAGGGGGGTGATGTTTTTCCCGGAAAGCACTTCTGCCCGGTCAAGGGGTCTCTCAATGGAATAGGGGTCTTTTGTCCCCCTTTCATAATAGGTGCGGGCTTTTGGACAGTTTGAAGAGTGGGGTTTGGTGTGTTTGCCCTTTAGAGGCCAGGCCGTGGCAAACGGGTTCATCATTTTGGGGGGTACCGGCCCAAACAGCTTTTACAAATATTTTTTCCTAAACCCAAGGGGGAACCAACAGCATTAGACCCGTATTAGCGGGGAACAATCAATATGGAAATTAGCTATCTGGGAAGCTTCCCTGCCCCCCCTTAGACCTTAAAGTGACCCATGTTCCCGGGGGGGGGATCTTTCCCTTTGGGTTTCGCCTTTAATTCTTCGAGAGACCCATCTAGCTTTTAATGGCCCCCAGTGCCCTTTCCCCTTTGGTCCTGTTTTAAACGGGGGAGAAAAGAAACAGCGGGGTTTCCCCTGTTTGGGTAGACGTAATTATCGTTTTTGGGGAATTAAAACCCCAAAGCGGCACCGGGCCCCTTCCCTTAAACTCATCGGGGGACCCCCCTTTGGGGCCTCCTATAGTCAATATAAAGGGGGGTTAAAGTCCCCCTTTGGGGAGGCTTTCCTTCCCCCTCCTGCTCCCCAATTTTGGCACTTTTCTTCTGACCCCTCATAAAATTATGGACTCCCAGGAAAATTTTATGCCTCCATCAGTCTGCTGGGGGTCTTCAATAGAGCTTTTTAGGGACATACTTTCTCCTGGTATTTCCCTTTTCTGGGAAAAAAGGTTCTTTTTTTTATCAACCTCTTTCCTAGTAAAAAGTGAAGGTTTTCCCCACGTTTGTCTTTCCTCTTTAAGGCAGTCTGTGGTCTATCCCCCAAATTTTAGTCTTTCCTGTTTTCCCCAAACCCAAACAGCCCCCAAAGAAATTTGCAAGAGGGTCCCCAAGAAACTCCTCCTTCACCCCCAAATTATATGCAGGGGGTTCTAAACCAAGGGTTAAAGGGCCAACATAAACTATTAACTTCAGTAAACGAAAGCATTGCCTCCTTTGGGGGTTTGGAGCGATCTTTGGGGTTTGTGAAGCGGGATCCATTGGGTTTCCTGCCCCCTTTGGGACAGATGTGGTCGTGGCAGGGGACTTGGGTCCCGGCCCCTAAAAAACCTTTCGGCTCTGGGGTTTTTTTAACACACAAACTTCACTTTAAAACCCCAGTCCCCAGGCTGTGGCTTATGAGCAGAAACGTCTAAGTCTGGATCTGGAAGGGTTAAAACTCAAAAAAGCTTTAGCAACAACTTTTTAAACCCAATGCAGCACTTAAGGGGGTCTTTGCATTTTTTTGAAGCTACAACTGTTTGGGGGAAAAATTATGCACCTAGCCTTGGGGGGGCCCTTTTGCCTAACGGATCTCATAGGGAAAGAGGGGCACCTGCCCCCGGGGCGTGTGCCTGACTTTAACCACGCTATGGGAAAGGCTTTTTGGCCAGGGCTTTGACTGTTTTTCTCTTGCCCCTTTAAGGTCCGTGCTTTGACCCCTTTCCTTTTTCCCCATTGCCCCTACGGGGGTTTTTAGTGGGGGGAAAAGCAGGGTCGCCCCCCATAATTCCATTTACCCCGTTTTTTCTTTTCTTTTTGGCCCCCTTTTCCCTTTTTCCAAGCCCCTTTTTTCTGATCCTTGCTTGTTGTTGCAATTTGATAGCAGACGCTTGGATGGGGGTTTTGTGGTTGTTGGCTCTTGTTTTGTCATAGTGGGTGCACAATTTTCCCTTTTAAAGGGTGCTTTCTTTTCCCGCTTTCCTGTTTTCCAGTGGGAGCTTGTTCCGCATTTTTGGCCGCATTCTCCTTGCAGGTTTGGGGGCAAGTTTCTCCGCACCAGGACAGCCCGATTGCTTCCCTTTCTCAAAATCCTGGGCCTGGGGTTTGGGTGCTTGGTTGCCGAGGGGTGCTTTTTGTCTTTCCCGTTTTTCGCTTCCCTTTTGCCTTGGTTTTCAGTATAGCCACTTTCCGTGGGGGCACGTGCCTCCATCAGGACCTGAATTTGGGTTTTCCTTTTTTTCACTGGGGTTCCCGCAGCCGTGGGGGAAAACCCCGTGCTTCCCAAAAAGGTCCAAAGGGCATGGGCGGGTCCCCAAAAAACGGTTTTTTGAGTCCGTACATAGGGTTTGGGGTTTTTTGCCCTCTGCCAAAAAGTCTGGGTTTCGTTTTTCTTGGGCCCGACTTATGCAATGGCAGACTTTTGCTTCCAAAAAAATGCGTGTGTGTGGTCACGGCATATCCCGTGTCCAAAACGGCCTGCACTGTTGAAATTGGAAAACCCTCCACAAAAAACCCTATCCCCCGGTTTCAAAAAGAAAAAATCTCCATTTCTCGACCCTTTAAAGCCCAAACATGGCTTTTTCTTCATGTGCAAAACCCGGGTTTTTCCCATTCCTCCCTTTATCCCCTTTTCCCCCCCTTTTGGAAAAGGGGAAAAAAAGGCAGCTGGATGAAGGAAAAAAACAGCGGGCAGGGGTGCGTTAATCTGGCGGAGGAGAGAATGGGCCCGAGATGGACATGGGCCAAAAAGGATGAGGGGGGTTTTCCGAAATAAAATATCCGCTGTTTTGGGCCAGCAGCACTTTGGGGTGCAAAACAGTCTGTAAATTGGAAAGGGCCCCCCCCTTGCAGCCCGGGTCCAGTTTTTGCAGAGAAATCCCAACTGGTCTGTTTCCCGGCCCCTCTTTGGGCCCGTTTCTAGAAAATCCAAGGGGATGGCCTTCCCCTTTCCCAATTTCAAAAAAACTTGAAGGTTTTTGGGTAGGCCGGGGATGCCTTGTGCGGGGCATTGGGGAAAAAGCTTTTTCCGCTTTGGAAGGACTCTAAGCTTTTTCTCAAAATTGGGAAGGGAGTTGTTCACTGCCCCATACCCCGAATTTGCAAAAAGGTGGATATTTCCCGTTATGGATGCTGGGCTTTAGGGAATTTGGACAACATCAGCGCCGGGTCCCGGGGTACCGGGTTGTGGTGTCTCCTCTTCTTGTTCTGGGTGGGCCAGTGTCCCGCTCTGTTGCAGTTAAGCAAGTAAGCGGTGGTTTTTGGTTGTAAGCTCCAGGGTCCTCATATGTGTCCCCCACCATCACAAGTGAAAGGGTTTTTCACCAATTTTCCCCGGGGAGGCAAAATTTTCCCCTCCGGGTTTCCTTTTGCAATTTAAGCCCACTCAAAATGGTAGAGTTTGTATTTAGGCCCGAACCCTCTCTTTTTGCTTCTTGTTTGGGGTTCCCCGCAGGCCATCCACAAAGAATGGTCGCATCCGAAAACTTTTGGCTTTCAAAGGAAAAAAATCCAAATCAGAGGGAAAATCTGAGGGATCCGGGGAAAGATTTTTTTCCTTTTTTCCCCCTTTTTCCTGAGTGAAATCTTTCCCGTGTCATTTTCCTGATTTTGAAAAGTCTGTCCCGCCCATTGTTTCGCTGTTCCAACAAATTCACTTTTGGAGGCGCGGACCTTTATCCAAAATCTGACGGCTTGATTTAGGGGATTTGGCTCACAATGGGCCCGTCTGAAATTTCCCCCGCCCTTTTTAAACCCCTTTAAAAAAGAAAAATAAAAACTTTCTGGAATTGGAAAATAGGTTTTTTCTCAGGTCCGTTAAATTTTAATTTTTAAAAGGGGCCCCTTTATTTTGGTTTGGGGAATTTTAAAAAATAATATGTTGGGCCTTCGCACCCCTCCCTTGCGTGTGGCCCGGGGTTTAGATAAGGGGGTTTTTCCGTTTGTTTAATTCCTGAGCCTTTTTCCAATGGTCAGCTGAATTCCTCCGTGTCTTTCCCCGGGGGGTGCTATGAAATGGGTCAAACTGGTGTGCCCCCTGCAGCAGGGAAGGCCCAATATTTGCTTGGGTTTTTCCTATGGCTCAGCTGTCGTTTTCCCCCTCCCCTTTCTTCCTCTTTTGTTAGAAACCGGGTTTCCCCTGTATCTTTTTCCTCCCGTCCATGAGGTTCTCCCTGTGGGTGGCCCCCGGGCCCGGTCGCCATATATCCCCGTATCTGCATTCATCATTGGCATACCCAAAACTATTTTTTTACCATCTTGGTCCCGGGAAAAGGTGAAAGTGGTGGGCCCGGAAGAGGCGGGCATTAACCCAGAAAAGGGAAAAAGGGGTTTTGACACCTAATTTGGGGGCGTAGGCGGGGGGAGTTAGGAAGTGACATGGAAGGGGCGGGCAGTGGGACTTTTGGTTCAGGTATTTGGGGTATGGGCAGGGCTGGAGCATAGGTGTGGCTACAGGGGGCGGGGGGAACCCTTTTGAAAAAAGGTGGGCTGCTCCTGGGGCGTGTTTCCTTTTTGTTGCAAACAAATTCTGTCTACAACCCTGATTTGCCCTCCACCCCCCGGACAAAGGGCCCCCCGCCTTACAGGGGTCGGGGACAGAAATTCCCCACTTTTCCCTTTTTTTCAGAAAATTTCCTGGGGGGGATACACGGAAAATGCACCCCCAGGGCCCCCCCTTTTTTATGGCCCCCAAAATTTTGTTACATGTACCAGGATTCAGCCCTCAAAAAACATTCCAAAAAATTTTAGTCTAAAATTCTTTCTTTTTTTTATCCCTCAGGGGTTTTCCCTTCCCCTTATTCAAAATTTCTTTCTGGGGGTCATTTAAAAAACTTAGCTTCTTGCAAAAATTTTTCGACTACTTCAATTACTCCTTCCCATTACAATGAGGAAATCCTATTTAAAAATTCTTCACTCTAAAAAACCCGCAGATGGCGCTGTTTCCCCTAAAATCAAAACTCACATACCAAAAATTCTTTGTTTTTTTGTTTCTACCAAACCATGCTCACATTTATTTTATCTGCAAGACACCCCATGACCGATGAAAAGACGAAAAAGACTTGTATCAAAATGTTTAAAAAAAGATTTCAGGCAAGCTGTCTCGCCCCTTAAACCAAAAAAATCTTTGGGGGGTTATGATTTCCCCCATCAAAAGAATTTTCAATTTTACAAGATGCTTTTTCTCCCCAAGCCAGCGAACCGTCTCCCCACTCGCGAAAGGGGACAGAATTTTCCCCTGTTTTATTCCCCGCGGGAGATTCTATTAAAACCCCTTTAGCGCCTCTAGGGGGTTTTGGCTCCGGGTGATTCCTTTTGTGACTTTTAAAACCTTTTCTTTTTCCCCGCCCTTTTTTTTCAATCGTTTCAAAAAATTTAAAACACTTAAAAAAAGAAAATTTCCCCCCGGAAATTTAAATTGAAAGGTAAAAGGGTTTAAAAAGCATGGGCCGACCCGTTACTGTCAGCGTGGGTTAACAAATTTTTAAAGAAAGGGAAAAATAGTACAACTCCCACTAGGCGGCCAAAACTGTGGATAGCAAAGTTTAAACCTTTAATTAACCCCGGGCGATTTTTCAAAAAAGGGATGGCGCCATTTTCTCTAAAAAACTGTTTTTCCCCCATTTGAAGCTCCACCAGTTAGTTTTCGGTTAATAAAAACTGATCTAAGCCCCTGCCCAGTTTTGAGGGGTATCTGTAATAGAGAGTTGCCCCAAAAGGGGCTATTTCCCGTCCCCTTTTGGGGGTTCAAATTATCTTAAAAAAAAAAAAAAAAGGTTTTCACGAGGGGAAAAAAAATCAAAACATGCCCTGTTGCTGTGGGAAAAATGCTTTTGATTTTATTCACAAAAATGGGTGGTTTTTTATACCTCTTTTCAAATGGTAAATAAGAAGGGGATTCCCGTAGCTGTTTTGTGAGGGTCTATTTTGGCCCCCGCCTTTTCTATGGGGGCCACTCCCCCAAAGCTTCAGGAATGTCCTGAAAAAAGGGTGTAACTTCTGGGCTAGGCGCCATTTTTGGATTTTCCGACGGGTTTTATTCAAAAATATTAAGGCGGGGGCCTTTTTTTTTTAACAAAATTTAAAACAAAAGTATACCTTTCAGCTTTTTCATGCTTTTATATATAAGTATGTGCCCAAAATTTTTATATAATATATATATGTTTAGGGATATACAAATAATTTTTTTTAAAATAGAGAACAAAGGATCCCCACATAATAATTTTTTTGTTCCCATCCACAACAATACGATCCTAAATCCAATATGAGATGCACTAAACCCATAGAAAAACTACAAAATAAAGGTGTTTGTGTATGTATGTGTGCGTATATATATATATATATATATCTTTGGAAATAAGTGGCTTGTTTTTATATCATCATTTTCCCAGTTTTTGGCAGTGCAAGTTTTTTTTTATTTTAACTTGTCATTTAAAAAAAAAAAAATTCTGACATTTTTTACTTTATATGTATGTGTGTGTCTTTATTAGTACAACATTATTAAAAAAAAAAAAAAAATGCAAAATTAATATATAAAAAATCAGTGGGGAAGCAATACAAAATGTGGCCACTTGTAGGAAATGTAATGCCATGAATTAAAAAAAAAAAATAAGATTAGATTTTCTGGATATAAATATCTATACATATATACACATGCAACAAACCTATACATCCATATATAGAACAATAGAGTAAAACTATGAGTAAATATTTAACTGGTTAATTTCCTTCAAACTTGAGTGTACTTTTACCTTGGGTCAGTTGATCGGTTGTACAAATTTTTTTTTTTTCATTTTGCAGGCAAAGGAGTGTGGACAGTTAAAGAACAAGTGGCTGATGATTAATATTCAGAACGTGCAAGATTTTGCTTGTCAGTGCTTAAACCGGGACATTTGGAGCAATGATTCTGTGAAGTCTCTAATAAAGGAACATTTTATATTTTGGCAGGTGAGTTCCCTCCATTCGAAGGTATGAAAAAAAATTATACTATAAAGAAAACCTCAATATAATTTACCACAATTGATGTCTGTTTTTATATATCTTTTTAAAATGTTTATATATCTAGATAGAGATTTATACCTACATATGTACAGTGGGTACGGAAAGTATTCAGACCCCTTTAAATTTTTCACTCTTTTTCTTTCATTGCAGTCATTTGGTAAGATCTAAAAGGTTCTTTGTTTTACTGATTAATGTACACTCTGCACCCCATCTTGAAAGGAAAAAGAAATGTAGATATTTTTGCATATTTAAACTGAAATATCACATGGTCAGAAGTATTCAGACCCTTTGCTGTGACACTCATATTTAACTCACTCACATGCTTTCCATTTCCTTCTGATCCTCCTTGAGATGGTTCTACTCCTTCATTGGAGTCCAGCTGTGTTTGTTTAAACTGACTGGACTTAATTAGGAAAGGCACACACGTGTCTATATAAGACCTCACAGTGCATTTCAGCACATGAGAATCATGAGGTCTAAGGCAGCGGTCCCCAACCTTTTTTCCACCAGGGACCAGTTTGATGCACGACAATTTTTCCATGGCACAGTGGGGGCGGGATTACCGGGGGCTTGGTTAGGGGCGGGGTTATGCAGGGGGTTGGGGGTTTAGAATCACACACACAAAAAACACAGTGCATACAGTGTAAAATTTAGGGGTATAGTATGGGTTAACCAGTATTTTATAACTGCAGACTGATTGTCAGCTCTGTGGGTCAGTATTATACGAATAATGCTAATCCATAGAGCTGACAGTTCAGCCTGCAGTAATATTCATCAGCATTATACATGTATATAATATACATATGTAATCAGCTCTGTCATTATATAGATATATGCCCCCAATGTAGTCATTATTGTTTATATATATATATATATATATATTTATATATAAATATATATATATATATTATATATATGTTATGCCCCCTGTAGTGATATAGGTTCCCTGTAGTGAAAAATAAATATAGGCCACTTGTAGTAATAATAAATAAATAAATAAATAAATATAGGCCCCCTGTAGTAGTAATAAATAAATCTAGACCCCTGTAGTAATAATAAATATAGGCACCCTGTAGTAGTAATAAATATAGGCAGCCCCTTGTAGTGATAATAAATATAGGCCCCTTGTAGTGATAATAAATATAGGCCCCCTGTAGTGATAATAAATATAGGCTCACGGGGGCGTGTCCTGCTATGTGAGGAGTACAGACGTGTCTGTGAGGAGCTCCGTCTAGGGCAGCGGTTCTCAACCTGTGGGTCGCGACCCCCTGGCGGGGGTCGAACGACCAAACACGGGGGTCGCCCCGGGCACGGCGGCGGCCGGCGAGCTGAGAGGGGCGCCGCACTGGCTTAATAGCTGCAGGGAGGAGCGCTGTGGCCGCCGCTGCGCCCTCCTGCAGCTGCTTGCATAGTGCGGGCGCCCACAGCGTTTCAATTGCTGAGGGGAGGGGGAGCAGGTGGGGCGCCGTTCTTCAGCATTGGTGGCTCAGTGAGCCGCTCCTGTGAGCGGGCTGCGGCTGAGGACGGCCCTTCGTCCGCCGGTCCTTGGTGGGCGGTGTGTGCAGGACGCTGAAAGAAATGCTGCATCACGCGCCCACAATATGTACCAAGAAATCAGGAACACCTGCCGTACTCAGTGCAGAGAGAACGCTGATCCTCTAGGACAGGGCTGATCCTGGCTGCAAGGTATTTAGTGTTAAACACCCCACACACACATCCACTGCATCATGTAATGTCTGTATGTGGTACAAGTAATATGTTATTAACCTGTTACTTGTACCACACACAGCCATCACATGATATACACATTACATTCCCCCCCCCCCCTCATATATGTAACCCCTCATGTGCCAATCAGCCTCCCCCCGGACAAGGTTACATCTATGTAACGGCTCTGCGTGGTACCTTTATATGTATGTGACATGTAGAGGTACCGCTCAGAGGCGTCACATATATGAAAACCCTCATGTAGCAAACTTACAGTTTTGAAGTAGCCATCAAAATTTATTTTTGGTTTGGGGTCACCGCAACATGAGGAACTATATTGCGGGTACGCATTAGAAAGGTTGAGAACCACTGGTCAAAGGGCCAGTTAAAGCCTTCTCAGCTTTATAATGAGCAGCAAACGAGTTTACAGGGCTGCCAAAGCCCTAAGGACACGGCTGAAAAGGAGATTCCATCTCCAACTACTTTGCACCTTTTATCCAACATCCTGAGGACCTGCTGGATGCACGGGGCTCGGGGGGGCGGAGGGCGCCCCTCTTGCCCGCCTCCCTCATGGCACCGCAAAGGGAAAGCGCTGCAGCCTGACACAGCGGGGACCGGGATCAAGCCTCCATCTCGAACCGGCCAGCGCTCGCCTGCTCCGGCGTGCTCCCCGGGGACTTGCAGCACGGACCCGCTCTCCCCGCTGCAGTCGCGGAAGTGTGACGCGCCTCGGCGCCCGCCAGTCTTGGAGGAGAGAGGGATGGTGAAGACGCCTGCAGGCCTCTGGAGCTCGGAGGCGGACCGATCCGGGGACACAGACATTACAGATCGAGGTGGGTGCATGCCACATGATGGCGACCGATGCCAGCCCCACCGCTGCCCAGCACGACAGACCACCTGAGGGGCAGATATCCCCTGATTATGCCAAGATGGCGGCGGCCCTCTCTCCACCACGACTCCCGATGGCAGCGGGATCTTCCTTAACCTCCCCACTTAGCTCCACCACCAACTGGGCAGCAGAGGGCCCTGGTCTGGACATGGAGGACACAACAATACCCTCTACTACAGCCACACCTGCTGCCCCACATCACTGTGGGTCCCCACAAGCGCCTCTACCACAGTCATCTGGGAGTACCCCTATGAGGGTTTCTTCACCCTCCCAAGTCATAGCTGAAGAGAGCCCTTTTGGGACCCCCTTGCATGCCCAGAGGGCTAAACAGGACGCTCTCCTGGCTTCTCCTTGTCCACCTGTACCAGCTACCATCTCCACCCCTCAGGCTGACCAGCAGATATCTCTGGAGTCGCCCAGTGACTCTTCAGTAGCCGTATCTCCTGCTACTCGCCATCATGTCTCTGAGCCTATAGCCCTGGCCCCCGTGGGCCACTCTCTCCATCAACCAGTATCCCTACATGGCCTTTTGTGGCACTCCAGTCCTAACTCCTCATCATGGGGAGACAGTCCAGCCCGCCAAGTGACCAGCCCTGCGGCATTGAGCGCAATCCTGCTAGATTTTCAATCCAGCTCTCCAGCCTTTCCTAACGTTACAAGCCTCCCCCCTCCTGAGGAGGCGATCCATACCCTCGCAGCTCACCCAGAGCTGAGAGCTCTTTTATCGCTGCTTCCTACCAAATATGACATGAAACAACTGGCCTATGACCTCCAAAAGTCTTGGAAGCGAGACCTAGCACCTGTTCAATCTGATGTCGCCGATCTTCAAGGGAGGGTTCAGCAACTAGAGAACGCCCAAGCCTCTACGGATATCGCGATCTCAACTCTGCAATCTTCTATTGACGGCAGCAAGCCGATAGGGCGAACCTCGTCATCATATGGAACGATTTAGAAAACCGTAATAGAAGAAATAATATTAGAGTACGGGTCTACCGGAAACAGTTAAGACGGCTGACTTGATACCCACCTTAACAAAGATGTTAAATTTACATCCTGGGCAGGCCAGAGGAAAGGGTTTGATTGCCTTTGATCGGGCTCATAGGACGCTCCGACCACCAAGCCAAGATACCACACGACCCAGGGATATTGTTTGCCGTATCCACCACTTTACGGTCAAGGAAGAAATAATGAGGAAAGCGCGCATCATGCAAACCGTGAAATATAACGGAACAACACTGAGCCTCTTCCAAGACCTTTCTCGGAGAACCCTTCAAATGCGCTCGGCGGTCAAATCACTCTTGGCTCTTTTCCAAGCAAGGGGAATCCCGTACAGATGGGGGTTCCCATTTTCTGTCCAAGTTCGCCACAAAGACAAACTTTTGTCCTTCCGATCCCCGGCGGACCTTCTGGACTTCCTTGCCTCTCTGGATCTCCCTGATGTGGCGCTTCCGGATCTGCATGCAGCTATGGGGTTGGACCCCATTCCTCGACCGGGATCCTCCCAGCCATTGCAGTTCAATCCCTCGCCAGGGGCTCCTAAGCCCCAACGCCCTCGACGTCGTCCTGGAAGCATGGAGCGCTCCCCTCCCAAGAGACATCCACACCGCTGATCCTCCGGACTCTAGTTTCTTGAGATAGATTCAAACTTGATTTTCTGGTATATTTGCCATGTGCCTTTTCTCTCTTTCTGCTGCTGCGAATCTTGTGTCCTACCTGTTACATCTGCCTTCTGTTTACCTTCCCCTCTCCTTTCCCATCCTCCCCCTTATACCTTTTCCTCCCCCTTTCCTTCCTCATTCTCCCTTCCTCCCCACCCTTTCACACCTGGCCCATCCCTTCCCCTCTCTCCCTCCCCTCCCCCCCCCCCCCTTTTTTTTTTTTTTTTTTCTTTTCCTCTCTTTCTCTCCTTTCTTTGTTTCCCTTTATTGGTATCAGACGGCCTCAACTGTCTAAGTCATGCAAAATTCTTATTGACCCCACATATTATGTGATGAGCTGGGGTTTCTGGCTTCTCTTTCCCTTACTCTGCCCGCGGTTGGTGCCTTGGTCTGGCTACACTGGTGGGGCCCGACTGTTGCGCCATCTGCCGGGTGGAGATCTTCTTCTCTATCGCCCTGAGACGTCTCCGTCTATGGTACTCATTGCTCCCCACTTTTCCTACCGCGTTCCTCTGACAACATTTTTGTCCACCCCCAAGATAGAATGGCCTTTCAATGCTCTATTGTGGCTTTTGAAGGTCTACTTTTCATCTTGGAATGTGTTTGTGCTGGGCCTGATCTTTATAGGCCTTTTTCTTTATATTTACTATTAAGGTTTTGATTTATTTGCAATAACCTTCTCCGGTTGGTCTCCGCCCGTCCCCTGGCTTTTCTTCTCGGGTCCGCTTCCTCTGATCTACTCACGTTACCCCCGTGTGGCTAACATACGAGTGACTTCCCTCAATGTGAAGGGATTTAATGTGCCCGAGAAGCGCTCTCAAATTCTGTATAATCTTCACAAGCAGGGGTCTCATATTGTCTGCGTCCAGGAGACCCACCTTTTGAGTGCCCACATCCAACCCTTTCGAAATAGATACTTCCCTGCCTGGTACCATAGCAGTAACCCCGTGGCCAAGACAAAAGGGGTTGCAATTTTCTTTCACAGATCCTTGCCGGTCCAGGTTATTGAGGTTCTCCCTGATGACGACCTAGGGCCCTGTTCATTAAATGCAGCATTCAAGGGCACAAGTTCACGATTTTCTAACATTATTGTTCCCACACCGGACAACTTTCCTTTTTTCTAAAGTTTTAGATACTCTTACAAGCTTTGCTCAGGGCAAGATTATTCTTTGCGGTGATTTTAACCACGTTAAACCCCCTGCAAGATACCTCAATTGGCAGCTCCGCAGTCCCCCTGCGTTCAATTAACAGGGTCCGAAAAATGCTTCATGAAATGCAACTTGTAGATGTGTGGAGAGTACTGCACCCAGAGGAACGAGATTACACCTTTTTTTCGTTCCCCCACGGTTCCTATAGTCGAATTGACTATATACTCCCGCACCATTCTCTCCTTCCTTCGGTCTGTAGTGCCACGATTGGAAACATCCTGCACTCAGACCATGCACCGATACATTGTGATCTTCGCCTTCCCAATAGTAGCAGGCCGGCTTTCTCCTGGAAGCTAAACAAATCTCTTCTGTCTGACTCCCTCTATCTCACAGAGCTCGGCAATACTGTTGAATTGTTTTGCTCTGAACACGCCGAAGATCCCACCTCTCCACAAACCCAGTGGGAGGCTCCTAAATGCGTTCTAAGAGGTGTGCTTATAAAACATGGCGCCAAACTGAAGAGAGAGAAGTCACACAAGTTGCAGGCCCTCCTCTCGCGACTGCATCTCCTGGAATCAACCCATAAAGCTTCTGGCTCTGAAGCAGACCTGCGAGATCTTACGCACAAGATTTGTCGGCTGATGGACCAGCAACATCAGATATATCGGCAAATCTGTGCAGGCTCATCTTATGTATGGAGCAATAAGCCAGGGCGATTTCTAGCCCGAGCGCTTCGCGAGAGGAGGGCCTCCCTATATATTCCATCTGTTAAAAACCCGAATGGCCAACTAGTCCATATAACGGAGGATATCCTGAAAGTCTTCAAAAATTATTATGAGGAGTTATTAATCTTTACCTCCTGAGCCCCCCCGGATTTCCGAGACCTTTCCATAGCTCTCTTCAGGAGTATCTCTCACGTACAGCCCTTCCCTCACTTGACCCCCAAGCCCTCGCCTCTCTGGAGGAGCCTTTCTCAGCTGAGGAACTTCTTGGAGCTATTTCTGCTCTACCATCTGGGAAGAGTCCGGACCCTGATGGGTATACGGCACACTTCTACAAAACTCTAAAAGAATCTCTGTCCGCCGCTCTACTTAAGGCATTTAATACGGCTTCCTCAGATTCGCAATTCGATCCTGCTTTCTTGAGGGCATTCGTTACTGTGATCCCTAAAGAGGGTAAGGATCCGACCTTATGTCCAAAGTTATCGCCCGATCTCTCTCATTAATGTAGATGCCAAACTTTTTGCCAAACTGATCGCCATGCGACTTAGCCCACTGCTGAGCTCGCTTATTCACCTTGATCAAGTCGGGTTTGTGCCCTCCAGGGAGGCGAGAGACAACACCTTAAAGACATTTTCCCTCATCCAATAAATCAGAGCCTCCAAAACACCCTGTGTCCTCCTTTCTTTAGATGCCGAAAAGGCTTTTGACCGCCTGAACTGGTCCTTTATGCGGGGGGTGTTGGAACGGATGGGCCTGGGTCCGGCAATGATGGGTAGGATCTTCGCGCTATACCAATCCCCTCAGGCACAAATTTGTATAAACGGGTCACTATCTCAACTGTTCACGATAAGCAATGGTACCAGGCAGGAATGCCCCTTGTCCCCCTTGCTGTATATCCTAACCATGGAACACCTGATGCAAGCTGTAAGAGCAGAGCGTGCTATCCGAGGCATTCAGATTGCCAACCAACAAATAAAATGCTCAGCATTTGCTGACGACCTGCTCCTATACCTTTCACATCCTTTAGAGTCACTCCCAGGGGTACTTAGAATATTGCAGGAATTTGGTTCCTTTAGCAACCATAATGTGAACATGTCAAAAAGTGTAGCACTCAGTTTACACCTATCTGACCACACCCTCCGACAATTGAAGTCTGCTTTCCATTTACATGGGCCACCACCTCTTTCACCTACCTGGGTGTTAAAATTCCAGCTAACCCTGACAAGACTTTTGAACTCAACTTCTCTCCACTACTTAATACTATCAGTCATGATCTATTGAAATGGGACAAGAGGGATTTCTCGTGGATTGGGCATATAAATATAATTAAAATGAATGTCCTCCCTCGCCTCCTTTACTTGTTTCAAACTGTGCCCATTCTGCTTCCGAAGACTTACTTTAAGGCCCTACGCAAACTAGTCTCGAATTTCGTGTGGGCAAGGAGACACCCCAGACTAGCGCACTCTATCCTTACTAGACCTAAGGCAGAAGGTGGTCTTGCACTCCCTGATCTTCATTTATACTATCTGGCCTCGGTCATGGTGCGCACTCTGGATTCTTTCCACAGTGCCCACCAGAAGTTCTGGGTTCAATTAGAAAAGTGGATGTATGGGGCCCCTACGGCAGCCTTGCCATGGCTGACACCGAGGTTCCTACCGAGAAAGCTCCTACACGATGTCCCCCTGATAGCCCGCACCTCAATGCAGGTTAGCAGAGCATTTCCCTCTAAATTGTCTTTATTCAGACCGGGGGGTCCGTTCACGCCCCTATTAGGCAATCCTGGAGTCCCCGAGAATCTATCCTTAGTCCTCGCTCGCTTACAGGGGGGTGAGGCATCAGCAGCGATATTTGGTAGCGTGCTCTCCCCGGACTCACTGAAATCTTACAATGATTTGGTAGGTAATGCGTGGTTGCCTCAATTTTCAAGGTTTAACTACTACCAATTACATAGCCTTTATTCGACTAACAAACTTGCCTTGGACTTACACAGGCCTGTTCAATATTTGAATCGTGGTGTCTCCTGGAGTCCCTGGGGAAGCGTACGCTTTCAAGAATATACGGGCTGCTGCTCTCTGTAGAGGTGAACAAATTCCCCTTTCAAAAGGCCTGGGAGACGGAATTGGGTAGGGAGCTCTCGACAGAGGGATGGGAGAGGTCCTTCTTTCTTGCCCATAAATCGTCCATTTCTGTTAAAGCCCAGGAATTAAACTACAAATTAATCACACGTTGGTACAGGGTCCCAGCTCTTCTCCACTCCATCTACCCTGCAGTTACCAACATCTGCTGGCGTTGTAAGACAGAGGTGGGAACTCTACTGCATATCTGGTGGAGCTGTCCTGTACTTCAACCCTTCTGGAGGTTGGTTCTGGACCTTATCCATATTATTACGGGGGTCAGGATACAAAACGATCCGGCTGCCCTGTTTCTTTTTGATATCCCCCTGCCAACGGCCTCTCTCAGGACTCGCCTACTCCGGTTCCTGGTCCTGGCGGCAAAATTGGTGATACCTCGACTTTGGCTATCTACCTCCAGCCTGTCCATATCCTCCTGGTTCCGAGAAATCCACACGCTGCAGCGCATGGAGGTATTCTATGCAAACTCTCACTCTCTTACTATGAAACATCTGCAGACATGGGATGAATGGTTGGCCTTTTGCCGCACGGATCAGTACCGTACCGCTGAATAGTCACCACCACGTAGACACCGGCTTGGACGGGCGGCTCTTGTTTTGGGGGCGACCTGGGGGTGGGGGGGGGGGGGTGACTGACCGGAGAACCTGTTTTATTCCTCTGTTTTTGTTGTTCATGTGAAAGGATTACGACCTCATGCAGGATGTTAGCGTAAATCTTTGAGTGGATAGGAGACATCAGGTCTTCAGAGATTTTCTCCTGCATAAAATGTTATAATCCTGTCTGGTCCGTATTCTAACTAGCAAACGGGAACGCTACCTTTACATCTTGCCAAGACACACATGTCGTTAAGCCTTATCTGTATTTTGACCTTGTAACGATCATTTAGCAATCTGGTTTATAATGTGTTATGTATATTATCTGTCTATACACTGAATGTAATACGTGATAAATATAGGCTCCCTGTAGTGATAATAAATATATGCACCTGTAGTGATAATAAATAAATATAGGCCCCCTGTATGGATAATAAATAAATATAAGCCCCTGTAGTGATAATAAATAAATATAAGCCCCTGTAGTGATAATACATATAAGCTCCCTGTAGTAGTGATAAAGATAGGCCCCCTGTAGTGATAATACATAAATATAAGCCCCCTGTAATAGTAATAAATATAATAAGCCCCATGTAGTGATAATAAACATAATAAGCCCCCTGTAGGGATAATAAACATAATAAGCCCCCTGTAGGGATAATAAATATAGGCCACCCGTAGTGAAAATAAATTATAATATATATATATATATATATATATATATATATATATATATATATATATATATATATATATTATATATATATATATGTGTTTGTTACAACAAACTTTTTAGAGAGCAAGATTGTGTGTGTATGTATGTATATATGTGTGTGTGTATATATATATATATATATAATACATACACACACAATCTTGCTCTCTAAAAAGTTGGTTTAACAAACACATGGATGGATCTTGCACCATGACTCAAGCACTGAGAATGGTAGCCTGGAGGGCAGAATAAAACACTTGGTCTCCTACTAGTAAAGTGCAGATCGCCATATGGACTACAGCCATTCACTGCCGCAGTTTAAAATGCAAAATACCCTAAGAATGCATTCACACATGACATTTTTGTTATTTTTTTAACTGCATAAAAAAGCAAGCAATAAAAACACTCCTTTCAGTTTCACCTGTGTTCCACATTAGGCTGCGTTCCCACGGCCGCGCGGGGGGGATGGCTTTTCTCTGCGATGAGCGGAGAACAGCCCTCCCCCCTCCCATTGAGGTGTTCATATTCCGTCCGGAAACCAGACGGAAGAATGAACATGCTCAGGGTTTTCTGAGCGGACTGCGGGCGGCAAAAAGCGCCCGACGGAAAACCCGTGCAGTGGGGACTGCTGCACGGGTTTTCCATAGAGCACAATTGTGCTAATTTTTGGCCGGTTTTTCAGGCGGTCTGGAAAACCGCAAACTGGCTGAAAAACTGGCCAAAAACCCATGCAGTGGGGACATGCCCTTAGAGTAAATTACAAAACTACCTGCATTAAAAAAGTGGGTTTTGTTTTTTTAAGTTGCTTGGGTGTTTGATGGTTTTGAAAAAATGCAACGTGTGAACCTAGTGCATGTTTGTGTAAGCTACTGCTCATTAGTTCTCTGCACTGTTCTCTCTCTCCCAAGTAGCATTGGGGCTTAGATTGCCTCCTACTGGGTTCAGCCATTGAGCAGTAAGGGTATGTTCACACTGCGTGTTGGATCCGATTTTGGATCAGTTTTTAGGTGAGTGTTTGGATCCGTATTTCAGACCCTAAAGGGACCCAAACACGCTTATAACAATGAGCAGTGTGATTTACATTGCTTTCAATGTAAAACACGTATCGGCGTTCAGACGAGTGATCACTGATGCGTGTTTAATGTGTCTTTCGGATCCATTCAAAGAATTGTCATGTCAAGATGAGGAGCCTTAAAGGGGTTCTCCGGGAATAGAGGAAAAAATAAATAAATGTGAAAAGGAAATGTCAGAATAAAAAACTTTCTAAATACCTTTATTAACAAATATCTGCTGGTTTTGTCTGCGGTATAATCATTACAGTATATCAAAATGGCCGCTAGGCTCTCTCTGAAGCAGAAACCCGTCCTAGAACACGGAGTACAGGCAGAGGACGGGCTCTGCCAGTTACTCCCTGGTCTGGCTGACAGAGCATGCGTGTTATTCTCGGTCAGCCAGACTGGCTTTTAGAGACCAGAGCTCTGTAGTGTGGAGAGGGGACAGAGAAGAGAGGCTAAATAACTTGGAGAGGAGCTGCAGAATGGCTGCGAGTCATCCTGCCTTGTCTGATATCCCTGTCCGCTGCCTCCTCTGAAGTCTGACAGCAGCCAGCAGTGATATCAGCTAATCAACAAAGTAAACAAGGGAGGTGCATTGAGCTTCACAGCTGATCAAGTAAAAAAAACACTCAGTGTGGAGTGAATGGCAGTGTCCTGCTTCACTGAAAAGTGTATCTATTAGTTTATGTGAAGAAATGGTTTATGTACACACAATATTCACACAAAATATAGTGTATCTATTCATCTTTCTCTGTCTCTATCACTCTCTCTCTCTCCATCTCTCTAGAGAAAGATTTATCCAGATAGATAAAATATATTTTGTATGAATGATACTAATCCCGATAAACCTATTAAGATTTTGATATGCTAGTATTGTGTTTGTGTATGTATTTGTGTGTGTATTTGTGTATATATATATTATAATAATATATTATATATATATATATATATATATACACACATACATATGCACTCACGTCTCATGTTTAACCCCTCCTTGTCCAAGCCTTTTCTTTTTTTTTTTCGTTTGTCACCCTTCAGGAGTTATAACTTAAATTTTTTGGTCTACATAGTGGAATGAAGGCTGGTTTAGATGTACGCGCAGGGAGACGACACGTAATCCATAGCTGTCTATGAGAGCTATGAATTACCGTAATTGTGGCGCGCATTTTGCCACGTATAAAGCGCAATACGCCGCGAAATGCGGGCCGAAAGATGTAGCTAAATAAGCCGTGTGAACATACCCATAGGATATGTTCCCACGGTGTACTGCGGCGCGTACAGTACGTACTGCAGTACACTGTGTGTTTTTCGGGAGCGCGTTCTCCCGAGGCGCAGGGAGTCCAGCTGCCCCATGCATGGTCAGCGGAGCGTAATCAGCACGAATAAATGACATGTCCCTTATCTCCCCGCGCGTACAATACGATTGTATGCGCAGGGGGACGGGGCGTAATCCATACTTCTCTATGAAAGCTATGGATTACTGTAGTTGCGGCACGCATCTCGTCGTGAATCAAGCGCAAATACGCGGCGAGATGCTCGCCGCAATTACGCCATGTAAACATAAGTGATGGTATAAGGGATAAGTGATGTGTTCTCTTTATTCTGCAGGTCGGTGCAATTCCGCCATTACCAAATATGTAGGGTTTTAGTATGTCTAAAAAAATAAAAACTTTATGCTGCAGCGCCATTTTCAGAAAATAACTTTTTTTGTTTTTCCACCTATGGATCTGAGTGAGAGAGAATTTTTTTTCTTTTATGGTGTTTATTGGATGGGAAAAATGAAGTTCTAATTTATAAGTTATAATTTAATAGATTGGGCTTTTACATGGCAACAACAAATATGTGTAACTATTTTTTAATTGTTTTATTTGTAAAATGGCAAAAAGAGGAGTGGAATGAATTTTTAATATTTTTCATGCACTGACCATAATTGTTATAATTTGTGCAACACTGAGGAGATCCTAAAAACTTGACCTGTTATTGTGTTTTGAGGACTGGAGAAACACTGGTATAGACGTTCACCTATGCTTATATATACATGAATACGTCTTGTGGTGTCAGACAGTGTTAGCAGCATCACTGACGCTGTGAGTAGCAGAGGGGACGGGACACTCCAGCTCAGCTGGGAGGAATGAGGCTTTGTGGGATATGTAGTTTTCATACAGCACGCCTAACAACTGTAGCTCCGCCCACTTGCCAAGTGAGGAGAAATAACAGCGTCTGTAAGTAGATCACACACTGGATTGTGATGGATAGTTACTGCTTCTCTTTAGTATACCTCCATTATGTGTTCTTATTTTTTTTGGGATTCTCACACAACCCCTTTAACGTGTGAAGCTAGTCTAATGCAATGACTTGGAAAAACAAGTATATTCCAGATTTGTGTGTTGTATAGTATTTCTTTTATTGCTGGAGGCATAGTTTCAATCCAGTAAGGAGGAGCTAGCGTTTTCCTCCCTTAATGGTGTTGTCATTAAATGATTTAAGTTTATCAACCAGTTTGAAAATATTGTTGATGCTGTGGTATAATCTTCAGTATTTTTCTTGGCCTGATAACAGTTGAGACAGAATGAAGTGATAATGACCATGGACTTGTTGACACATGCATAAAAAGGATTGTATCCAAGACACAAACTTGAATTTACACTATATCAGCTGTTCTCAGATTGTACAGGCACTGGTAATATAGCTCTGTGTTGGACTGGATAATTTACCGTTTGGGTATATCAAATAGCTGGGTAACATAGTCTTGCAGTGGATTATATACCTGTAAATAAAATGATTCCCCCCTTTGTTGATGAGAGAACATCCTACATGTTTTCTTGTCCTAGCCCTAAACTTAAAGATCTTGTAAAAACAAGTCACTTTGCAATGTGTGTCCATTAACAGTGTCCTACCTATTCCTAGATAATCCCCTCTTGTATGTGCTGCATCAGGTCGCTATAGCTACAGACCTGTTCAGTCTCTCATGATAGGCTGCCAGCCCTGGTTGCTATAGCTACAGACCTGTTCAGTTTCTCATGATAGGCTGCCAGCCCTGGTTGCTATAGCTACAGACCTGACTTTTACTGTGCCTGGTAGAAGCCAGTAAACACGCGTGAATTCAAATTAAACCAAGAAAACAGGACTGAGGTAAGATGAATCATTGTAATGAGACAACCCCTTTAAAGATGCAGCAGGAACCATAAAGAGGACACCTTATTTCGGTGCCCATAGTCTCAGTTCGATTGGCAAAACGTGTGTCTCCTTCATCTTAAATGTGTTTAGGAGCTCTGTTAGGTGCCTCAAAATTCTTTTGAGGCCAACCCAGGTCTGAAGCACTCCAACAAGCCATCACTTTAATGTTTTCTTTTCACAGGTTTATCATGACAGTGAAGAGGGACAGAGATACATACAGTTTTACAAGTTATCAGATTTCCCATATGTCTCCATATTGGATCCACGTACAGGTGACTAACTGATGTTGAGCATGTTCATTTACATTGATTTATTTTACATTCTTCCTTTTATGCTAGTTATTTTTTTTACTTTTTTTTTCCCTACTCAAAGGCCAAAAGATGGTTGAATGGCAGAAACTGGATGTTGCCTCCTTCTTGGAGCAAGTTACAGGTTTTTTAGCAGAGCATGGTCAGCTTGATGGACTCTCCAGCAGTCCACCCAAAAAACGATTGCGTTCTGTAAGTAGGAAGCAGCTCATGTTCTTTTATCCTTTGAGATGTATTTAAATGTATTTGGTAGAATTCCTCCATTTGAGGCCCCTCTCTCTTAACTAAAACCAATATCCACACTGGCAAATGCAGACCATCAATACATGACCTGGGTGACCATTTGTGTGTTCTGTTTTAAAATTTGTAGTCTTATGCACTATGATCAGTGTTCAGGCTAATATGCAAGGTGTATGCACCGGTAGAGTTTTCAGCCTATACACTGAATGTAGCCATAAGTCCTTGTTCACCTGGTAAGGTGAAAGAGTGTTCTTTTGGCCTATGTCAGGTTGGTGTGCACTAGCCGGCATTTTACGCTCTTATGCTGCTCTGTCCTAGGCAGTGGACCTCAACACATAAGTCTGTCATGGTATATTATCTTAGCATTGCGGCCAGTGCCCGATGTGTGCCATACAGTTGCTTGCATTGGGAAATGCTTCTGATATATAGCTCCAACATAAAGCCCAAACATGGTGTAAACATAGCTTTACCACACTGATAACAGCTGATCATCATGGATAAGAGAAGTCAGACTTCGGATGATCTTCTCGGTTATTTCTTAAAGGGGTTGTCTCACTAGAAAGATTAGCTTTCTACATGTAGGAAAAGGTAAATGAGGACTTTTTCTGATTATATTTCTGTGTTGTTTTTTCTGCTTTGTTGAGAAGATAAGAGAGATTTTATCTGCTCTGAGTGCGCACAGATCGGCATCTGAGAGCAGGGAGTGACGTCACCACAGGCCGGACTAGTGCCGGTAGCTTGAGAACGGAGTGTGTTATCTCTTGCAAACAAAGGAGACTAATTACTTGTTTACTTTAGAGCAGAGTGCTTCAGAGCTCATGTATTTTATGTTTTGCTCTCATGTTGGTGCAATTAGAAGAGCTGTGAATACTGAGCTGATATAATTCAGGGCTATAGAACAACCGACAATCTGACCAGGAAGAGACAGGATTCATGAAAGTAAAACTGCTTGTGGCTCTGAAACTACGTGGTGAGACAACCCCTTTTAAATAATTGGAAAAAAAAAAGTTTTGCAAAGCCCTTTTATTTCTATTACACTTTCGAGTACTATGGACCTTGCTTCTTTAATCTTACTCTTCTAATTTGCATTAGTGGTCTTACTGTCCTCCAGGAGAGCCTCATCGATGCAAGTGAGGACAGTCAGTTAGAAGCAGCGATACGTGCCTCCTTGCAAGAAACCCATTTTGACTCTTCAGCCAGTAAGCAAGCCACACGATATGAGGAGGAGTCGGACACTGAGTTGTATTCTGGTAGTGAAGAGTTTATCTCTGTCTGTGGATCAGATCACGATGAGGAAGAGGAGGAGAGGTTGCCAGAGCCAGTACCAGAACAGGAGACTACCAGCAGTAAATCTAGGAAGGCTACATCTAAAACCATCAGTCACAGGAAAGAAGATTTAAGTCGAGCAGAGCCAGTTGTAGAAGAAGCAGAGGAAGAGTCCCCCAGCTACCCAGTAGTTCCTGAAATAACTCCCACTGATGCTCAAGAGATAAAAGACCACCTTGGAAATGATGACTCCTCTGAATACTTTGCTGATTGTAGTTATGGTTAGTATCACACTATGTATGGTATGGCTGCATTTATTTTCTCCATGTTCCCAACCTCGTTTAGTCCCAGTCTCTTAAATTTCCGTTTAGGTTTTCCATCACCGAAGAGTTTCTCTTTTTTAAGGGACTCTATCATCAAAATTCTTGTTTTCACACAATAACAAGCTATACGTGACTTATTTATTATTTTTATATTATATATATATATATATATATATTATAATATATTATATATATTAATATATATAATCTCATGTTTCCCCGAAAATAAGACAGTGTCTTATATTAATTTTTGCTCCTAAAGATGAGCTAACACCTATTTTTAGGGGTTTTCTTATTTTTTCATGAACAAGAATTCAAATTTATTGTTGAACAAAAAATCAACTACGTCCTATTTTTGGGGGATGTCTTATTTTCAAATGAGATATATACATACCATATACTATGATATATCATAATATATAATATACATCTAATAGATTAGATTAGGGGATTCTATGTTTATATATTCATATTAATTATTAATATATATAATAATTTTTTTTTTCTTTATTTAACCGCCGCATTCTTACGTGGATTCTTTAATGGAACCTGACAAAGTGCTGTATCTGCACGAAAGATGGTGTTCCCTAATAAATGATTACACTTTTACTCAGGGGATCATAGCGCTTGTCTACCCACTTCTAAAAGTCTTGGCCTTTTGCCAAGCTCTGTGAACTGATATAGTTCTCGTTATGACTTCCTATGTCATTTTGGCATATCCTGTCGATATGCCATCAATGTTCCTGGTGGTAGCACCCCTTTAGTGTTGGTGATACACAGACCAAAAATCAGCAGTGAACTACAAGAGTAGGTAGATGGCAGGTTGACAACTCATACACATGCCCTGGGAATTGACCTATGGTGTATGTCCATTTGTGTTGGCAAATTTCCCTATTAAATTCAGTTTGTGAACTTCCTCTAAGGGCATGTCCCCACTGCACGGGTTTTCGACCGGTTTGCGGTTTTTTCAGACCGCCTGAAAAACCGGCCGAAAATGAGCACAATAGTGCTCTATGGAAAACCCGTGTAGCAGTCCCCACTGCACGGGTTTTCCGTCCGGCGGTTTTGCCGCCACCGGTCCGGCCGCTTAACATTCTACAAGCACATTCTTCCGTCCGGTTTTTGGACGGAATATGTGCATATGAATGTGAAGGGGGAGGGCTGTTCTCTGCTCATCGCAGAGAAAAGCTGACCCCCCGCGGCCCCGGGGACGGCGGCAAAAAAGGACAAATACCGTCCGGGTAAACGAGCGAGGGTTGTGTCTGTCCCACTGTTAGGTTTGTGGCGAAAGGTTTTCCACAACCCTTCTTCTATCCAGCTGGAAAATAAGGTCTTGTAATTTGCTTCATGTTATGTTTTTCAGGTCCCAAAGCAAAGCTCATGTTGCGATACCCAGATGGCAAAAGGGAACAGATTTCATTACCAGAAAAGGCCAAGATAATGGTATGTATTTTAGATTACTCCCCCAGTACATGACATGTATGCAACAGCAAGAGGTTTCTCTAACTCCAGTCACCTACACATGGGCTATGTCCACATGGCAAGAACAAAGAATATGACCAGTATTTTACACTCAGTTTTTGTGGGGTTTTTCTTTTCTTTTTTTTTTTCTTTCAAAGGCCTTTTTTTTTTTTTTTTCCTTTTTGAATTGGGCAATTAAATTAAATTGTTTAGTATATTTTACACCGAGCGATATCTGGCGGAAGAATATACATAGCAGAAAGTGATTATTCAGCTCACCCTTACTGGCGTACGACTTTTTTTTTTTTTCATGTTTGATATAAAATTTTAAATTAATTAATAAATTTACAAGTTTTATATACCGGCTCCCAGACGTTTGAAGTGGATGCTGTATTTCCTTTTTCCTTCAACTAACCGAAGAATGTACAAGTTTTTTTGAAAAACGGCAGTTTTAAAATTTGACTGTCAGAAAATCTGAACTGTGTATTGAGGTCTATGGGGATGGTTTTACAGTCAGATTTCAAACACGAAATCTGTCAAAAGCTGACTGTATAACTGTTCTGTGTAGACATACCCTTACACTGACCTTCCAAACCGATTGCAAAATGAGCAAAATCACACCCTAGTTACATGCTGCCACCCCTTATTGAAACAAGAGATAAATCCCCCAAAACCCACACATACTTTAAAGAATCTACAGTTATTGATAGACTGAAGTAGATGATACTAAGACAAAATGTATAAAGGTGCATCACAGTGATCACAAAAACAGACATTAAAGGGGTTCTCCTGGACTATCTTTTTATTTTTAGGGTATGTTCACATGATGTATTGTGAGGCGTACAGTACACGCCACAATACATAGTGACTTTCGGGAGCTCTCGCTGACACACGCGTACTCCCATGGCGCGGGGGTTCCGGCAGCCCCCCCGGCCCCATAGACATGCATTACTAATTACGAATAAATGACATGTCACTTATCTTCCCACGCGTACAATACGAGCAGGGAGAGGAGGCGTAATTCATAGTTCTCTGTCAGAACTATGGATTACCGTAATTTTTACCCGCACCTTGCCCGTATTAGAGCGCAAATATGCAGCAAAATGCATGCAGAAAGTATGCCGTGTGAGCATAGCCTTATAGGGCTCACAACTGTGTTGTTTTTTTTTTTTTAAAGGGCTTTTTTTCAAATTTGAAAGTCTTTGTTAAAGAAAGACTAGGTTAAAGCAATGTAAACAACTATGCATCTGACTTCACTTTTCATAAAAGATATATAGAGCATTCACATGAGAAAGAAGCCTTGATCATTCTGAATTAAAGGGGTTTTGCCGCGATGTAATGTTGACGTGGGATCCTCCAAAATGGGTATTTAATCACTTTTCTAAATATATGTGATTACAAAAATTGAAGCCTCTGAGAGCTACAGCTTTTTTTCCATGCCCTTAGTTACTTAAAAGTTGACATTAGACACGACCAGCAGCTGACAGGAGCTGATCTGGCCGCGCTTGCATATCTGATGACAGGAACATGAAGGAGCTGGCAAGGGACTGTGAATCAGCCCTGTGTCTTTTGTATATAGAATCCACTGGTTGTAATGTAATTATTTCAGTGAACATTGCACACGCTCCCTTCTTCCTGGCTGTGTTCTCAGCCCCCCTCTCTCTCCTCCTGTGAGGCTTCCTGCTTTGTTTATAGTCTCTTCTGAGCAGCTTAAGAGGTAAGGAAGTCACTTCTTGGTAAAACCCCTTTAATCTAGCAAGAAGAAGTGATAATACGAAAATAATGTGGATCACCAAAATTGTGTTTTCTTAAAGACGAGCAAAAGACTAGAGCTCCAATTTCACAAGGATCCCATAAACTTCTGGGGTCTGTTTAAAAAAAAAAAAAAAAAAATTACAAGGCACAGGTCATTTTAAAAAAAAAAAAGTTTGACTAATCCATTGTGTTTTTCACTTACTTTGGTCTCTTGTCTCCAAGGCTCTGGTTAAGCACGTGCAGCAGAAGGGATATCCAAATGAAAGGTATGAGCTCCTAACAAACTTTCCAAGACGGAAGTTATCACACTTGGACTATGATATCACATTACAAGAAGCCGGCTTGTGTCCTCAAGAGACTGTGTTTGTGCAAGAAAGAAATTGACCATCCCCTATTACCTTCCTTTCTGTTCACCATTTGTTACCTTGCCACTCCTAATAAGATTTTTTTTGGTTCTACTATTTAGTTTTGTCTCCTCCTTAATGCCTATTGCTTGGGATTGGCAAGTATCGGTTACCTCCAGTGGTTAGAAGATGCCTCTTTGGGAGATAGTTTGACGATGAACGGATTGATAAAGGCAGTTTTTCTCGTCACAAGACTTTTCTCTTGAACAGTACTGGAAAAGCAGGCCTCTTCTTATGTCCGGTACTCCCATCTATTTTAGGAAGGTCACAGACAAATTTATAAGTCTTTTGACTTTCCATAGTTTATAACCTATATTGAACTTCAAGGGTAGTTCCATCAGTGACTCTTATTTATTATTATTATTTTTTTTTTCTTTTAATTTAAGATCTCAGATTTGACAAGTTACGTGACTAATTGTAAATCTTTCATTCGCCTCTGAATGCGTTACCAAATACTAGTAATACTAGAGGCAGCTATGTCTAATATTCATTAGTTTGCACCAACTGCCTCACCCATATCACTAGTTTGAAGAGTTGATGGGGATATTGTATGGACAGGCCTAAAAATGGTTGTTTATGTAAAAGAATATTATTTTTTATTTCTTTTATAAGTCGGTGAAAGATTCCTTTAGGGCCTGTTCACACTGCGTTTTAACTCCGTGTCACATCCGCTTTTTAGATCCGTCTCTGGGACCGACAGGATGGACCCAGAGACGCATCTAACAATTAGCAGTGAGTTTATCACTGCGGGCTATGAGGAAGACGCAGCGGCGTTCACATGAGAGATCGCTGCTGTGGGTTCCCCTCCTGCCTGTTGGCTCCGTATTTGAAAGATTTGCATGTTAACTCTTTCAAAGACGGAGCCGGCAGGCAGGAGGGAAACGCGCAGCGGCGATCTCTCATGTGAACGCCGCTGCATTTTCCTCATAGCCCGCAGTGATAATCTCACTGCTAATTGCATAGATCCGTCTCTGAGTCCGTCCTGTCAGTCCCAGAGACGGATCTAAAAAGCGGATGTGACACAGAGTTAAAACGCCGTGTGAACAACCCCTTACTGCAAATGTTGACAGGCAATTGATATCGACTCGTATAGAATACATGTTATGGTAATAGTACCCTAATCTGACATTAATGAACCCTGTCTTTTCTTACTTTATGTTCTTGATTATCAAGTGGTCACTGAAATGTGTGTGAAGTGTAAATTTTATACACATTTCAATTTAAGAACCACCTAGAAGACCAAAATAAAAAGTAATTAGGTTGGCGCTACACAGTAACAGAATCTTGTATCTTGTATCTTACAAAGTCTTTGACATTAAAGTTGCATGAAACCACCCCACCCCCCCCCCCACACACACACACGCACACAGCACACACTCACTTTTTTTTTTTTTTTCAAGACTCGGCGCCACTCTTGTCCGTTGATGGTATTGCAGCTTTGCCTGACTGACTTAAATGGAGATTAGCTGCTATATCAGACTTGGCTCATAGAGAAGAATGAGGCTGTGTCTGGAAGAAAGCAGCCATTTTTTATTATACAGGACATCTCTGTAAGTGTTCAGCTTCATGGGTTTCTAAAATCACTATTTAGCTGTAGCACTTAGATTAAGACATTCCCTTTTTTATGTTGCCTAATGAGATGCACTCTTTCATACAAAGAGAAAAAAAGTGCAAAACATTTTTTTTCTCCCTAAATCTATAGAAAATATATTGGTATATATTTCAGTGTGCTTGTCATATTTTTAGTGTGTTTTTTAAATAAAGCAGTTTCCATATTACATTCCAGCTCTCTGCTGAACTCTCAGAATACTTCTGGACTATACTGGCTTAAGCCCCATTAACATCATGCTTAATAGCTCTGTCACTGACATACTGTAAAAAAAAAAAAAAAAAAAATCCCAAAATGTACGGCGCTGGAGCCATAACAAACAATAGCGCAAATGTAGTCTCTTTTGCACTGTTTGCTCTTTCTCACAATCCTATAAGTTTTATGTGTCGGGCATAACAGAATGTTAGACTACGTTTTTGTGTCCCGGAGATGTTTGCCCTAGATATCTCTGTGGTTCGCACAGTATACCTTGGCATACGTTTTTCTTAAAGATAATGGCAATGGAGCCATAAAACGTTGTGTAAATGGGGCCTTTACTCTATTTTACAATGCATTTCTCAAATTTAGCTTTAGTTTTCTCCAATCATGAATCAAAGGGACATAACGGGTCCAAAAACTTATATCATGTCTGCACCTTAAGGTAAAATAGCAAAGTTCACATTGGCGAAGGGAAAATAATTCAAGACCTTGTAGTTTACGTTTTGCTCACTGCTTAAAATGCAGCTACTTTGCTAATAATTTACCAATGGCAATGCCATTTTTGTTTTCCAAGGCTTAATCGGGACTTAAAGGGGTTGTCTCACTACAAGGATTGCTTTTTATGTTAAAGATCTTGCAAAAACAAGTCATTTTGCAATATGTGTCCATTAACAGTGTCTTACATATTCCTAGATATCTCCTGTTATATTGACTGCATCAGCTCGTCAGGTTGCTATAGCTACAGACCTGTTTAATCTCTCCTGATAGGCTGTCAGCACTGGTTTCTATAGATACAGACCTGGCTTTTACTGCAGCCTAGTAGAAGCCAGTAAACACGCTCCTGAATTCATAATGAAACCAAGAAAACAGGACTGAGGAAAGATGAATCAATGTAGTGAGACAACCCCTTTAATTTTTTTCATATTGCCATTTAAAAGTTATCTTGTCACTTTTTTCCTTTGCTTCTATTTTGAATTTGGTTCCAATCTGCTACATTGGATGTAGATTTTGTTTCCACATGACTCCTTTTCTGGTCCCACTGTGGATCAAGTGCAATACATCTGACATATGATGTTTCCTGGCTGAGTTCTGGCCCTTTTTATACATTACATCATTTCTAATATTGGAGTATGCTCTAGTACTGTTCTTGAACAGAGCCCTGCCATACCCATTCACTAGATGAAACTTAGCAGAGCACGGAGAGCATCCAATGGTCAGAATGCCGCATTAGGGACTACTTTAGTCTACTAGCATGTATTTTATATTTTTTCTTTTTTTTTTTTTATTTGGACTCCTTAATGACCCCTTTACCAAGCTTGTATTGTGTGGCTTAAAATTATGTGCTTTATGATGTGCTGTATCACATCTACAGATTATTTCTTACAACTCGCCAACCTTTGAGCCAGAACTGGCATTAACCCCATGTAATATGACTACTATCTTGAAAATGTCACATTCCCGGTGTGCAGGAGCTAAGCATGACCCTATCAGAGGGATAGTTTCTAGGTGCCAGTGGGACCTTCAGGGTTTTGTCCAAAGCTTTGGGTTATACAATGTCTGAAAAGGCCTTTCTAACTACAATGGCCTCAGTATTTCACGTAGCTGTATATCCTCTCTGAAGAGGTTGCATGAAAACCAGTGAAATTTAGTATGCACTTCGGCCTCATGCATTTCAGTGTATTACATCTCCAAACATCATTGGTGTTATATGGAGCTGTAACAAGGCCGCCATTGATTACTGTACTACAGTAGGCCTCCATTTCATAAAGAGCTGTTTTTCTATTTAATTACAAATGTTAAATGCAAAATGGTAATGTGCTCTATTGGATGTAAAATTATGATGCATTTGTCTCTAAGGCATAGCTTCTAAGGAAGACTATTTCCAACATACTGCTCAGTAAGGAGTACCCTATGGTGACAAGCAGGCTCATGCACTCTGTTCTAAAATCTAAATGTAATCAAAATTGCTTTAAAAAAAAAAATCCTCTCAGGACTAATTTGCTGAGGATGCTCTGACCTCCATTGGATATTTAAATTTTTTAGCTCATATTAATAGTGTACTCAGCAGTATTGATTAAAGGGGTTGTCTCAATACAAAGAATAACTTTCAAAATGTAGGGAACACTAAATGAATACTTTTCACAAATATATTGTGGTGTTCATCTTTTTTTGTAAAGGAGCTACAAGCGATTTTTTTTCACCTGTGCTCTCTCTGGTTACCCAAGTGACCGACCTGTGTACTGCATCCCCTCCCTTGCTGTTAGTTCTATCTGACAGCAGGGAGTGACACACAGGTCTCTGCCAGCAGTGTGAGAGTTTGTGTGTTATCTGATCTTTCAGACAAAAGACTAATTACTGTTTACATAAGCTCAGAAGCTTCTCCAGACCTCAGAGAAGGTAATTTATTTAATCTAGACTGATAAACAGAATTCTGAATACACTGAGCTTATATGCTAATTACAGACAACTTGACCAGGAAGTGACAGAGCCAAGCAGCATTATTTCATTTATGCATCCTATGAAACTTTGAGATGAGACAACCCCTTTAAGAATTGCTGTTTTTTATTTGTGCCTATATATCTATAGGCCACTACTCCGACAAGTAATTAAACCATGCTGTCCACAATCTAGTGTTCCTGAAAACTGCTGAATGATAATGTGCACTAGTTTTATGCAACACTAGTCATTTATTAGGCCTTGTTTGCTGTTTGTGTCAGGTTTATGTATTGTGTTAGGGGCATTCTTTGGAAGTTTTACCTTAATAGGGCAGCATTAAGGAGGTTGCCATAGATGAAATAAAAAGGATCTGCATTCTTTTCAGAAACCCGTGCCACTCCTGTCATGGACTTCGTGTGGTATTGCAGCTTGGCTCCGATCACTTGAATAGGGCTGAGCTGTAATGCCAGTTACAGCCCATGATCAGAAATGGCGCTGTTTATGCAATGGAGATAAAAAAATAAAAGGAGATTTGCAAAAGTGTGATCTCTCACCAAAAAGAATCGAACTGAATGTAGTCACTGTACTACTACATGATAGTACTGCTCCTCCTTGAAATAATGTTTTGGCCTTAAAGGGAGTGGAGACTGCTTGACATGTTTTAAGAGTTACAGTGCAGGGTAGGAGTTTGAAGGACATTTACCAAGCGTAACTACATTGAGGTGAACAGAGGTATGTGCATTTTAGATAAAAGCGGGATACTACTTTATACAACTGAGCAACCAATGCTCCCTCTTTTTCCTCCACTATCCCATCACCCGCAACTCCACTTTGTTTTCTGAGGTCATGCTTACTAGAGCTGTCAGTCAAGTCCAAGGGGAAGGTAAGGGAGGCTGAAATGGTGGTGGAGAGAGTGACCACCTTGCTTGCGTAGTGGCTAAAAGTGAGTTTTCTCCTTGCAGATACAGATCATTAGAAGTATATCTGTTAATATTGTTCAAACCCCTACCTGATGCTTGATCGTGAAAAGGGGTTCTCTTCTTATGAATTTCCTAAGATAGGTTCTTTGACAATAAGGAGATTTACATCAATGGGTTGTCTGTCAGTGGAGGACCTATCATGTCCTGCATTACATAAAGAGATGAGGTTCCTGGGACATGGGTCTCCCTATATTTATTCAGATTTCTCACTAGGGGAAACAAAAATAGTTTTTCTTTTTGTTTTGTTTTTTTTATCATACGACAAACGCTGATAGGGGGGGCAGCCGTCGTATAGGCTATGTTTACGCCCAAAAGTGTGTCATTTCCCGACGGATTTGTGCTCTCTCTATGAGAGCAGTGGATTACCGTAATGACTCCGACGGATTGGCGCCGTATTGAAGCGCAAATCCGGCGCGGAATACGGCGCCAATCCGTCGGCAAATAAGCCGTGTGAACGGGGCCTTAGGCTATGTTCACACGGGTTAAATTGGGACACATTTCGCCGCGTACGAGTGAAATGTGCCCCAGCCATTACGGTAATCCACAGTTCTCATGCTGCGAGCTCCCGAACACCTGACGTAATTGCGGAGCGTACTGTGCGCCCTGCAATTACCCTGTGTGAACTTAGCCTAAAAATGTCGATCAGCCTTTCTCCCTTCCCCCCTTTCTCCCTTCATATACAAGTTTCTAGAAGTCTGGCTCTTTTATGACCGGGAAAGGATGGGATATTCCAGCTCTGGTGAATTACCCTCCAACTAGAGGTTTTCTGTTATTGTCTCTTAGGCCTCGTTCACACGGCTTATTCTGGGACGGATTGGAGCCGTATTTGCGTTGCAGTATGACTCCAATCCGTCCCAGTAACGACGGTAATCCACAGTTCTCATAGAGAACTGTGGATTCTGTCGCTCCTCCCCGCTCGGCGAATCCGACGCGGGGGGAGAAAGTGACATGCACATTATTTATGGCGTGTATGCACCGTAAATAATGCAATGTCTATGGGGCCAGTGGGCAGCTTCCCCGTCGCGCCCCTGCCCCGCCCCCGCCCCTTATTCAAGCCGTAACTGCGGGCGAAATCCGTCCCGCAATTGCGGCTTAAATGAGCCGTGTGAACACTGCCTTACTCCTCGTAATATACATTCTGATTGATTTGTTTGGGAATGTATCCTTTAAGGATGCAAAGTCTTTATCCTGATCCAAATCTTCACTTTTTTCCCACCCAGAAAAGCAAGTTGGACATTTCTAGACATTTTATGTTTTCTTACAAGTGACACTTTTTTTTTTTTTTTTTTTTTTACATCCGTGTTAAAATAATGTGATGGATGAAACAGATTTTATTACATACATTTATGCAAAATCATTTAAATTTTTTATATTTTGTTTTGGTTTATAAATAAATACAATTTTGTATCTTATTGTAGCTGTGTGGTTTCAGATGATGATGAAGAAAACGTCAGAACTTAGTATTTGCCACAGACTTTGAGATCTGCAGACACTGCTGAAATCATCTGGTTTTGCAAATGGTCCATAAACAAATATCTAATGCCTATGCTCCCCTGTGGGGTCTTGGTGATGTCCTTTGTCGTACAATGAAGGAGATCCTATCCCCCACCCACCCACACACTACAGCTTTCCAATATTGTTGGTTGGTCTGCCGTCCACCCACTTTTTGTCAATTATTTTGTCTTGGTAAGTCAGTATTTAAAGTTATTTATAATCATATAGGGATCCTATAGTGGTATTCTAAGTTCGTAGTAATATGAAATGCCTTGAGGTAAATTTAGATATGGAATGTACATAAGGGCAAAAGAAAAACCTTATGCAAGGCAACTGCCAGATCAATCTTATAGCACTATGCCTATGAAGCCCAGGTTCCAGAATTTCTCATCTCCATAGCAGCATCTGACGACCTTTTGAATAGATTTTTTTTTTTCACCAATAATCTCAACTGATTAGTAAGCAAATACACAGTACAGCGATCAGCTGTAACATTAACCTTGATTTCTTCTTTGATCGGCTTTGCTGGCATACGGGGCAGTGTTAACTTCACTGCGCCTCTTGCCTCTGTGTGCACACCTCCGATGCCGATAAGTCATAACTTATCAGCATCGAGCTATAAAGAAGGCAAATGCTCCAGGGCTTCAGCACATGCCATGGAACACTTGCTCTGTAATGGAGTACTGAAGTCGTAGCTATGGGCAGGATAGCGCGTGCACACACATGCGAATTCAAGAGAGCTCAGCTGAACTGAATTTTAGAATGCGCAAGTATGACTGCTGCTGCTAAGCTAGTTCAGATCCCATAGAGATGAGCTGTTCACAATGACACCTGGAAAAGAAGTGTAAGTGAGAGAGGATACAGAATTTTAATACATGTTAAAGTGGTTTTGATGCTTGCACCCCTCAGCCTCTCATTTGTTTACAGCCTGATAAAAAACCCAAAAAAAACCAGTTTCAGGCAAGTAACGCATCAATGATGTCATCGTGCCACTTGACTGAGCATGCACACTCTGGATGCTGATGAATAGTCAGTATTCATCCACAGCTAGAGGAGCCAAGACAGAAGCAAAGGGGGGCGTGGTTCTCAATAGGAAGTACTCCAGGGCTTCTGCCCATACCCTGAAGCACTGGCTTTCATTCAGCTGAACACTGACAATGGCCTGGCAGGGAGGAAATGCGAATATTTGGCTATATGCATTACAGAGAGCCTAGCCATCAAGGAAAGTATATGTGCTCTGCAAAAGTGCAGTGATTGTCAGAACTCCTGACAACAAGCAATAAACTAAACGGAACAAAGGGAGAGAACTGCAGACATTTTGGTATTTTTTTTTTTTTAGTAACTGATATTTAGCAATTAGCTGTTTTTATATTTGTCACCATTCCATGTTAGTCTTTTAAAATACTAAAATCTCTTTAACTGAGCAAATGTTTATTATGAATGAACCTTTCCACATCCATCTTACAAGATGGGAACACCACTTTAATGACCAGAGGTAAAAAAAAACAAACTTTAATTACTAGCTCCATTTTTCTGTTTCCGCTTCTAGGTGCTGATCACTTTTATTTTATTATGAGTATAGAAAAAACAGTTTTAAGCTTTGTTTTTTTTATTTTTTGTATCGATCATGTTTTTTTTTGTAAACATAATTTTTATTAAATTTTACAATAACAAAAACATACAATAACTGTCCAATAGATGAGATACCACTTGATACACAAAGAATAATATAAGGCTCTTTAGTACAAAAAAGAAAAGTACTAAGCAATTAAATTACATAATAACACTAATGACATACTTTGGCATTAAAATAATAAGGATGAAGCAAAAGATGGCTCCAACTTCACTAAAGAAAGAAACCAAAAAATAATAAAAAAGTAACCCCCCCCCTCCAAAAAAACCAAAACAAAACACAAAAACAGTGGTACCCATACGCAGTTATGTATAAGAGACATAATCACATACACCTATGTAATCAAAGAAAAGGTGTGGGAAAAAAGGTGAAAACACATACTGTGCTGATTACAATGCTGCGAGATCGTCACCGGCCCTCGTCCCCTAAAGCTGAGGGGAGAAAATAGAGGACAAATTCACCCCAACTCTGACGCACCAGTTATCAAGGGAGTAACCAGGGCATAGTGTCAGGATATGGCTGAGGTAAAGCTCCCAGGTTATGGGATACGGACATCTAAAGCCCCAGAGTGCCTTCTAGTCAAGAGGAGAGATACCAGGAGGTGTAAACAAAAGGCTGCATGATCTCCTGGGGGGTGTAAAAGTTAACTATGAACTCCTGCCATTTCTTGAAAAATTTAGAGCATTGGGTTTCCTTAGTCCTGATAATGTCGATTCTGTCCATTTCAAGATGTTTTACCATCTGGATCACTTCCTGCAATGTAGGGACAGTTGGTTCCAACCATTTGGCCAGGAGGCTTCTTTTAGCCGCTAATAAAAATATATGCAGAAGTGGGTGGTTCCTAAAATGTTGTGGTAAATTATGGAACAGGAGCTGTGTTGGCTCTAAGGTTAAATGACATCGAAAATTAAAATTCAGAGTTTGTATGACTGTCTCCCAGAACTTTGTGGTTTCCACATGGTCCATATACTATGGACAAAATCCGTGCGGGCGGTGCCACACTTAGAACAGGACGTCAAACGGTCTGGACAAGCTGGATGGGGGGGGGATATTAAAACCGTAAATTGCGGAATGGGCAATTCTAAAGAATGTGTCCCTCCACTTCTCTTAACTATATATTTATGAATTTTTCAGCCATCCTGGAGAATTGTAGTAGAGATCTCCGGGTTTTGGGTAGACTTTCTCCCACTTAGCAAAAATCCTGCAAGACCCTTTGTCTTCTGAACCCCTACGAAGACCAGCATATAGCGCTGATAGAGTGGTCTGTTGAAGAAGTGGGGCCGATAAGATTATCAAAAGCATTCAATTGAAAATGAGACGGCCTCATGTCCTTCTATAAAAACTCACTATTTGGGAGAAAGCCAAAAAATGCGATGGTGGAAAGGGAAATATTTTTGAGATAATTCTGAGAGAGAGTAAATCAGTTGGTGGAAAGGGTGAATAAGCTGGGAAATAGTTAAAATCCCCTTAGTCATCCAGACTTTAAATTGGGGGTTATCAAGGCCAGGTTTGGATTCTGGGTGTCCATAGATAGGAAGGTATCTACTGGTCTGGTAGGGCAGAGAAAACAGGGTTCCATAGGCCTTTCAGGCTCTGATCGTGTCCCTCACATGAGGCTATGTTTCGCCACCTTAGGAAAAGCAGAAAAATTTTTGGGATGAAGAAGGCCTGGAAGCGTCCATGGGTGAACCAGTGCCGCCTTTAGTAGGGGAGATGGAATATCTGGAAGACTGTTTAACCCGATCCGTGGGCGCCAGGCTGGCTAGATTATATAACCCCCGTTCCGGCAAATTCAGCCCCCCTCTCCCCCCCCCCCCCCCCCCCCCCCCCCCCCATCCCTTGGGAGGATCAGTTTAGCAAGGGCTATCCGGGGGCGTTTTTTTATTCCATAGGAAAGAAGTGAAAGCGGTATAAAGTTGGCGGACATCTTTATGTCTAAGTAATAAGGGGATTGTTTTTAACAAATATAGATTTTTGGGAACGTCATCATCTTGAGAAGATGAGCCTAGCGAGTATGGGGAGCGGAAGATCATTTCCCTCGTTCTAGTTCCTTACCAATTTTGAGGAACAGAGGGGGTAATTGAGGTGATAAATGGACTCGGGGGACTTACCGATATTTAAATTTCCCGATAAATTGATGGAGGCAGCCGCCAGGGATATAGGTAAATTGCGAAGTCGATGTGAAGAAGGTGAATGAGCAGGGGAGAGATCCAACAATTCTGACTTAGAAACATTAACCTTGAAGCCCGAGAAAAGGCCAAACTCATGTAACAGATCTAAAGCTATCGGAACCTCCACCAGTGGGTCAGATAGATAAAACAGAAGATCATCAGCAAATAAGGAGACCTTAATATTGGATGAACCGATATTAATGCCCAGGAGATCTGGATTAGCGGCCAGAGCTCTGGAGAGCGGCTCTATGGCCAAATTAAACCGTAGTGGGGATAATGGTCATCCCTGGCGAGTGCCTTTCCCCAAATGAATAGCCCTAGAAAGAATACCCGGAGTATAGATCTGGGCGCAGGGTTTGGTGTATAATGAAGAGATATAAGAACGGAAGGCTCCGTGGAATCCGAATCCGTCCATCACTGCCCCCAGCAATCTCCAGCTGACCCTGTCGAACGCTTTTTCTACATCAATGGACAGGACAGCTGGAGAGGGATGAAGCCCTGGATTGCATTTGATCTCATCCAGAACAGTAATGACTTTACGAATATTAGAGACCGCCGCTCTGCCCTTAACGAATCCCGTCTGATGAGGGCTAATGAGACAGGGAAGGAGAGTGGCCAGCCTGTCTGCCAACACCTTAGAAATGTTTTTTAAGTCAACAGTCTGAGGGTTCCCTGTCCTCGGAGGTTTCTGGTGAATATAAATGGTCATAGAACTCGCATAGGACATTATTAATAGCAGTAGCAGAATATTGCATATTCCCGCATGAGCCCTTCAATGCATAGATATTGGAAACCCCGAGTTTTAAACCCTTACAAAATTGGCTAAAAGCCGCCTCACTCTGTTCCCAAACCTGAATAATTTAGCTGACATCCGGGATCGCCGGGACACCTCTCTATACTCCAGCCAGCGCTCATACTTTTTTTTTTTTTTTTTTTTTGTTATACCCTTGGAGTTTGGTCACAGGAGTTGGGTTGGAGAGAAAATAAGTGTAATATTTCCTAAACTTATCACTCAAAAATATAATTTGATTCGCAACCACCTTCCGACGGGTGTTAGTGTAGGCAATCAAGTGGCCTCTAATGACCACTTTAGCTGTCTCCCAAAGTAAGACTGGCTCCGTCCTATCCTCCGGGTTGTCTTGTAAAAATTGCAGCCACCACCCTCGGAGGATATTAGCAAAGTCCTCGTCCCCAAACAGGTAAGACTGGAATCTCCAGTGTCTGACATTTGGAGGACAAGAGGGGCATGATCTGAAATAACTAAATCCTTAATATCACAGAGATCCACCCTTTGCATGGCTTGGGGAGAGAGTAGAAAATAATCAATCGGGACCATGAATTGGGGAAGGATGGGAAAAAAAAGGAATAGTCTCTTCCATCAGGATGAAGAGACCTCCACGTATCAACCAAATGAGAGTCTGAGATAAAATAGCCAAATGTGGGGGGACATGGGATAGCGGAATACGGGGAGAGCTCTCATGGACAGATTTTCTATCTTCCTGGAATTAACCACCAGGTTAAAATCCCCTCCCAAAATTTTTTAAGAGGTAAAGGGTCAATAGATAACTGGTCTGTCAGGGTTTTATAGAAAGCCCCCTTGGTTGGCATGAGGCCCGTAGATATTAAAAGATGGAAATAACTTCCCCTGAGACTTTCAAGGATAGATGAATCCAGCGGCCCTCACTATCATGGGTGGAGCTAACAAGAGAATAAGAGAGATTTTTATGGATGAGGATAATTACCCCATTTTCTATTAAGGATGGAGAGCCCAGAACCGACCCCACCCAAGGCGCTTAAGCCTGCTGAAACCCCCTCCCCCAGGATTTCCTGAAGGAGGGCGATGTCTGTTTTTAATTTTTTGAGGTGACTAGAATCATAATTCTCTTAGAAGGAGACCCAGTCCCTTAACATTCCACGATGTTACTTGCATAAAGATAAGCAACAAAGAATTATAGCAGAGCAAGTGAATGAAGGAAATGGACTCACCCCCAGGGAGAGAAGATCAATCATGTTTTATGCTGAACCTGAAATTAATGCAGTTCCATAAACTTAGTATTTGCAGATAGTGTCTTAGGACCTTCTAAACCCTTGCTGTGCATGTTATTGCTTTTGAATTCCCACCCCTACACTGTACACCAGCAGTTTACCTGGAGCCTCCATCTTAGTTGTGCACGTCTCCAATTTGCCTTAGGATCCAACTATACTGATTAAGTATCTAATGCCAAGAATTCATTGGCGGTTTTGGTCCCAGAAAGAGTTTATTAGATAAGTCCCAAATGTATGGCAAAAACCTTGACTATGCATGTGTATGTCTCTATAAATAAAAATTATATATATATATATATATATATATATATATACAACACACACACTACTCAAAAAATAAAGGGAACACAAACAACGTAATGTAATTCCAAGTCAATCACACTTCTGTGAAATCAACCTGTCAAGTTATGAACCATCACTGATTGTGATTCGATTTCTCCTGCTGCTATGCAGATAGAACAGACAACATATAGAAATGATAGGCAATTAGCAAGACAACCCCTATAAAGGAGTGGTTCTGCAGGTGGTGACCAGAGACCATTTCTATGTTCTCATCCTTTTTGCCCATTGTGGTCCCTTTTGCATTTTGCCTTTGCTTTCACCCCTAGAGGTAGCATGAGGCGGTGTTTACAACCCACAGAAGTTGCTCAGGTAGTGCAGCTCATCCAGGATGGCACATCAATGAGAGCTGTGGCAAGAAGGTTAGAGGTGTCTGTCTTCACAGTGTCCAGAGCATAGAACAGACACCAGGAGAAGTGGAGGGAGCGGTTGGAGGGTAACAAACCAGCAGCAGGACCGCTACCTCCTTTGTGTAAGGAGGAGCGTTGCCCGAGACCTGGAAAATGACCTCTAACATTTCGCTTATATTCATGTGTCTGCTCACACTGTCAGACTCCATGAGGGTGGTATCAGAGCCCGACGGCCACAAGTCGGTGTTGCGCTTACAGCCCAAACAACATGCTGGGTGATTGGCATTTGCCAGAGAACACGATTGACAGAATCGACATTGGCGCTCTGTGCTCTTCACGGATGAGAGCAGGTTCACACTGAGCACATGTGACTGAGTCTGGAGACGCCATGGAGAATGTTCTGCTGCCTGCAACATCCTCCTGCATAACTGGTTTGGCAGTGAGTCAGTAGTAATGGGGGGAGACATTTCTTTGGAGGGCCACACAGCCCTCTATGTTATAGCCAGAGGTACCCATTAGCCATTAGGTACCAGGATGAGATCCCCAGACCCATTGTGAGACCATATGCAGGTGCGGTGGGCCCTGGGTTCCTTCTGATCTGGAGGTAGCTGGAGCCATGATAACTGCATCCCACAGCCAGGGCTGCCATCAGGAACTTCATGGCCCCATACAGTCAAAATATCTGGCCTCTTCCCCTCCCTCAACCTGGGGGAAAAAAAAAATTCCTGGGGTAAACTGGAAAAAATGCAATTGCACCATGGTATCCACTGATATCAAACATACAATGATCTCTTAAATGTTTGGACAGAGACAACATTTTTCTAATTTTGGTTCTGTACATAACCACAATTAATTTTGAACAAAACAATTCAAATGCAGTTGAAGTTCAGACTTTCAGCATTAATTCAGTGGGTTTAACAAAATGATTGCATAAAAATGTGAGGAACTAAAGCAAACATAATCCCTTCATTTCAGGGGCTCAAAAGGAATCAGACAAATTAAATAACTGTAAATAAAATGTTCATTTCTAATACTTGGTTAAGAACCCTTTGTTGGCAATAACTGCCTGAAGTCTTGAACTCATGGACATCATCAGACGCTGTATATCCTCCTTTTAATGCTCTGCAAGGCCTTTACTGCAGCAGTTTTCAGTTGCTAATTGTTTATTGCCTTTCTGTCTGAAGTTTAGTCTTTGACAAGTGAAATGCATGCTGGATTTGAGCACACAGTATGTCTCTGAATACCTTAGAACAGGGGTCCCCAACCGCCGGTCCGCGGACCGGCACCGGGCCTTAGCGTATCCCCTGCCGGTCCGCGGCCCCGGGCTAACATGATGCCGGCCGCCCGGTGACTTTAGTCCGGGCGGTCGGCATCTGGTCTGCGCGGCCGCTGTAATCCGGCCGCGCAGACCTAGCAGCTGCGCACATCGTGCGGCTGCATCGGTACAGGGAAAGCAGGAGCGATGCATTACCGCCCCTGCTTTCCCTCTCGCTGTAGATGCGGCGCTCACTGAGCTCCGCATCTACAACGATGAGCGGCGCAGGGAGTGTGATGCACAGTGACGTCACACCCCCCACGCCGCTCAGTGCCGTCGGATGTCGGCTGCTGGGAGGAGGAGCTCGGCCGAGGATCCGGGAAAGGTAAGTGACTACTACTACTTCTTTTTTTTTTTTTTTTATTGTCCTGGCTGCCTACTGGGGGCAGCTATCACTACTGGGGGCAGCTATCATATTGGGGCAGCTATCTATCACTACTGGGGGCAGCTATCATTATTGGGGGCAGCTATCTATCACTACTGTTGGCAGCTATGTATCACTACTGGGGCAGCTATGTATCATTACTGGGGGCAGCTATCTATCACCACTGGGGGCAGCTATCATTACTGGGGGCAGCTATCTATCATTACTGTGGGCAGCTATCTATCACTACCGGGGGCAGCTATGTATCAATTACTGGGGGGCAGCTATCACAACTGGGGGCAG